>JAHWFP010221006.1:12555-30908 GCA_023313725.1 Lithobius niger
TGTTTTGTCCGCGTAAGAAAACAGATGGTAAAATAGGGGTGTTTTTTTTGGGGGGGGGATGGGGTAGGGTTGCTCGCTACTATTTTTTTCCAAATAAATGTTCCGAGCAGGAAAGACGCCTCACATTCAGTGCAGATTCGGACCCTTCACCGTAGCGTGCGTAATAACCTCACTGTTAGGTGTAGATGGATCCAACACTCTCCAAATGAATTTACTACCACTGGGAAATTCAGATTTCTTTTGGATTTTGCACATGACGAAGTAGTTATTAGTTGATATCAAATGAAACAATGAATGCACCATAGTCACAGTTACGCTGTAATGGCCGCCATCTTAAAATCAGGGCCATTTTGAAATAATTATGCTTATTATCGTTCGATTTCCTTCAAATTTAGAACAGAGACGAAATAGTTGATACCAAGTGAAACAGTGAATATGCCATCGTCAGTAGTAATATCTAATGGCCATCGTCTTGGAATTGGGGATCCATTTTGAAATTATGCGTATTGTCCCATTTCCTTCAAATTTAGGACGGAGGCGATACAGTTCATACCGCGTCAAAGAGTGAACGTGCCATCATAACTACCAATCTCTAATGGCCACCATCTTGAAATTTGGTGGCCATTTTTTAATTATGCTTAGTATCGTCAAATTTCCTTCTAATTTAGAATGAACACGATATTAACAGTTGAAACAATGAATGTGCCATCGTCATTATTAATCTGTAATCCACGCCATCTTATAAAGAGTCAGCCATTTTAAAATTATCCTTATTATAGCCTGATTTCCTTCAATAAAAAAATATAAAATGTATAAGAAAAATTAAAAAGGAAGTTGTACCCAAACTCTAAAGTGGGTGTATAGTGCATTCTTCTCGGTGCAGGCAGTAGCCTACCGTCAGCTGCACTGTTTTAAATGTTGGTACAATTCTGAAAGTAACAGGTATTAATAAACCAAAAATGGAACGTTAAATGTTAAGCGCAAGGGTCTAAAAATCAAAACCTATAGGTACACGGACAAGCTTTGACAGTAAGGGTCTAGGTGTAAAATTTTGTCAGAAAGAGGCTGGTAATCATTAGACCCTTACTACCCGGTGGCCAGCTTTCGTCCCTAAGAATAGGAAAGCAGTAAATACATTTTGACGAAAAACTGTAAATGCTCCTATAAGGACTCATGTGATGATCCAGTGGTAGTATGGTGTATATTTCCTGATTCGCTTTATGTTGAAAAGTTTATTTTTCGGTTTGGTAACATGACAGAACATACACAGTAATGAGGATTATTGGTTGTCGTCAGTTACCTTAAAATCTGTGAAATTAGTATAAAGTTAGCTTTAAAGAAAGTTCTTGGATTTACAAAATTGGCTTGTTAAATCATTAAGCAAATCCAGTGTTAGTGAGATGCGTTTCCTGCTTTGCTTTAGGTTGAAATTTTTTTTTTCGATTTAGTAACATGACAGCATATTCGAAGCATGGAGCATTATTGGTTATACTCTACCATAATACGCGAAAGATAATCAAAAATTCTAAACCATCAAAAGACAAAATTCGAAACCTCACAAAAAAATTATGTTCTTAAAAGTTTCTTAACGATATTCTAAGAACAAAGAAATTAAATGAAATGAAATGGGCTTTTATTTTCAATTTTTCAAATAAAGAATGTACACAAAAAGAAGACATGAAGTCTTTTGATGACCGGAGAAACAATAAAAGGATACTAAAAATCACAAATGTAAATGCACAACACTATAAAAATAACAAGTAAAACATACAGTTTAAGACAAAAATTCAAAAATATTAAGTAAACCAAATAAAAATAAAATAAGAACACAGGAAATCCTAAAAATAAACCAAGAAATTAAATTAAACTGGCGAAAAAATAAGGAAAGAAAGAAAAACTGTTAGTACAAAAGGGAAGAATTTTTCAACACTTCTGTAAAAAAGTTCTTACGAAAAAGAGACACACTAGTGGCAGTTCTAATATTTATTGGGATTGAATTCCAAATCATTGAAGTTTGACCCGCTAATGACATGTTACTTATTTCGGTCCGGTTAAAACTTGTGTGACAGTTTGAAGCCTTACGAGTGTTATGGCCATGGACGGAAAAACTGTATCTGAAAAAATTATCAGACGACCTGTTCTTAAAAATCTGAATACCACCTCTGTAATAAATAAGCTCATTGACGGGGAGAATTTTTGTCACCTTGCACAAAGGCAAACTATGTTCCTTAAAGGGTCGGTGCAGTATTGATCTTACAGCTTTCTTTTGTAACTTTAAAAGACGGATTTTGTTAGTTTTAGAAGTATTCATCCAAGTTAAAATGCAATAATTGAGATGTGGATGAATAAGAGAGTAATAAAGTTGACGAAGACAAGATGATGTAAGGTCATCTTTAAGTTTGTATAAAATGTCAACTCCTTTTGCTATTTTGGTTGCAATCAATTGAATGTGGTCATTCCAACTTAAATGAAAATCAATTTTAAGGCCTAAAAATTTTGTAGTGCCAACTTGTTTAATGGGTTGGTTATAAATACTGACACTGGGTTTTAAATTGATAGGCTTTTGCCTGGCTCTAAAAATTAAGAAACATGTTTTTTGAATATTAAGTGATAGCCTATTTAAACTTAGCCAATGGGATATGTTGTTTATTTCTGTGTTAACAGTATTTACAATTTCGGCTAGATCATTTCCCGAGAGATAAAAAGTGGTATCGTCAGCAAATAAAATCGACTTAAGTAGCTCAGAAACTCTAGGAAGTTCATTAATACAAATTAAGAAAAGTAATGGTCCCAAAATGGAGCCTTGTGGGACACCATAGGTAACAGGCCTAAGCGAAGATGAAGAGTCAGCCAACTGCACATATTGGTATCTGTCTTTTAAATAACTATTGATCCATTGGTTGGCAATACCCCTGATACCGTAATGGCTTAATTTGTTCAATAGGCGTTGATGATTTACAGTATCAAAAGCTTTTTTGAGGTCAATAAAGACTGCAACTGTGTACATGTTTTCCTCAAAAGCTTGAATAACATCTGCAGTGAATTTGAGGGTTGCATCCTCAGTACTTTTTCCAGTGCAAAAGCCGAATTGGTTGTTTAGAACTTCATTTTTCTCGAAGAAATTAGAGAGGCGATTAAAAACAATTTTTTCCAGAATTTTTGAGAAACAAGGCAGTATAGAGATTGGCCAAACCTGCTACAACCGTTCATACACATGTTCTGTCCGAAATAGACTAGAACTAAGCTAGCCACCGGGTAGTAAGGGTCTAATGCTTACCAGCCTCTTACTTACAAAATTTTACACCTAAGTCAAAGCTTGTCCGTGTTCCTTCTAGGTTTTGACTTTTAGACCCTTACTGTAAACATTTGACGTTCCGTTTTTTGTTTATTAATAGAGATGCGCAGTGCGATGCAGTGCAACGGCGTTACTCAACCATTTTGCGTGTGCAGTCTCCGCAATAAATTTTGAACCTATTGTCTGAATCAATTTAAATTCTGTAATTTGATTTCCGAGCATTATTCGTACATTTAAGTTCGAAATCAATAAACTGGGGAAGAGGTTGCAGTGATATTGACTTTAAAAGATCAAAACTAAACTGATCTCGTTAGGTCCTCCAGTTAATAAAAAAAAAATCTGCAGAAATCTGCAGACAATTTGAGTTTCTTCAGAAAAACTGCAAAGTTCTGTAGAATTTCTGCAACCTGTCGTTCACTTTCAGCAAGGTGAAGATAAAGTCTGCAGAATTTCTGGAGTCTGTTGTTTAGTCTCAGCAAGCTGAAGGTAAAATATGCAAAAAATTGTGTAGTCTGTTGTTCTGTCAGCAAGCTGAACATAAAATCTGCAGAATTTCTGTAGTCTGTTGTTTAGTCAGCAAGCTAAACATAAGATCTACTGAATTTCTGCAGTCCGTTTATTTTCATCAAGGTGAACGTAAAATCTGCTGAATTTTTGTAGCAATTGTTCATTCTGAGAGCTCGGTAGAAACGAATTGTTGTTTACTTTCAAATTTTACTAAAATGTACGCTATAATACTCCATAAAATATATAAAACAAAATAAATTATAAAAATTGTCTCCTTTATTAACTTTTCGTCTTCAGGTATTTATTTATACTTTCTAAAGATGTTCTTAGCCAATCAACATGTTTTAAAAAAAAAATGTTTAGGACTATGGAAGTTATTATATCAGTACCAGAGGACGTCCGTGCCATTTCCCGGGACACATTTCTCGCGACATTTTCCCGGCACTCTTCCCCAAGACTTGTCAGATTGATCGACCATTCATGCCTGGCTCCTTTTTGGCTGCACGTAGAGTGGGAGATTGCATTTTCAATGCGGGCGCGAGGAGGGAAGAAGTGGTTTTCCTTTAGGCTTTCTTTAGGCCTTCCTTTTCCTTTTAGCCGGTCTCCGATATTATTATAAAGATCCTACCGTAAATCCCCGAATTTAAGACCATGGTCTTAAAAACGAAAAAAAGCGCTACGAGTAACAAGGGGTTACTGAAAAGTTTCGTTTATAAGACCATGATCTTAAATTCGGAACATGCTTTTGAAACGTGTTGTCTGGGCCTATATACATATACAACTAATATTTGAATTTTAAAACTTGTGATCGTTTTGCTAAGGTACCGTTTGACCGAATCCGTGGAATCTACTTTTTTCAACCATATTTTTAAACATAATTAAAAACCTAATTTAGCGTGCCAATCTTACTTGAATTTGACGTAAATCTGGCTTGTAATTGGCAATTTAATTAAAAACATATGTCAGAAAATTAAGTCAATTAATTTTATGAGCCTACATTTTTGTGCCCGATATCGTTAGACCTAATCAGTTTGGTGCGTTTTCAAATTTCAATGGGCCACCTACCTAATTGATACTAACGTTTCTGGAAGTAGTTCCATCAATTGACCATAAAATCCCAACAAAATCGGTGATTACTGAAGCAGAATACATTAATAGTTGATGCTGTCTTCTAATGGAGGCCAACATTTTATTATCATTAGGTTGCTTGCGTGTTATGACGAGTTTCAGTGGTGCTTGTACCATGAGCAGCCATCTTGGATAAAAAGTACGTTCGTTTAGAATCCCTGTGCAAGCCTGTCTACTATCGTTCTACTCGACCTTGGTGCAAGCAATATATCCTGAATGCGAAAATTTTAAAGCATGCAAAGTTTTGCTGAGATGCGTATGCTTACGAACAGCAAAGATTTCAGGGCTAGTACTTTCCCATAAAATCAAGAATTATTCCTGTAACCAAATAATTATTGTAGGATGAGAAAGAGTAACTAATTTATTTTAAACTTAACTTTAAATATAAAAAAAAATTAAAGTAAAATAAATTAGTTACTCTTTCTCATTCTACAATAATTATTTGGTTACAGGAATAATTCTTGATTTTATGGGAAAGTACTAGCCCGGAAATCTTTGCTGTTCGTACGCATAAGCATCTCAGCAAAACTTTGCATGCTTTAAAATTTTCGCTTTGAGGATATATTTAATTTTTTTTATATTTAAGTTAAACTGAATACATATTTATATTATTACGATTTTTATATAAAATTTATGAAATAAAATATAGATAAATTAAATTTTTAAATATTTGTTTAAAAAGTATATCAGTGAAGAGAGCCAGTTGAACTGAATAAATACAATAAGAAAAATATATAACATCCCGACTTGCTGTTTATTAACTACAGTATAATATATCACTGCTTCTGTACTGCATTTTTGTGTAGTACCAAAATAAAAATGTAAGGAAATTTCCTGTAGGCTATAGACTGAATTTTCTTTTTATTTCCATACGTTGAGCCTAGGTTTTTAATTACCTTACTGCAGAGTTGTCAGTCCCCCCCCCCCCCATCCCCAATACCAGGAGGCCGTAATAAATCTTTTAAGGTGAATTTATTTAACATAATGAGGAAGTTAAGCTGACTTTTAAGAAAGGTTAGGACAGCACATTTTGATAAGTCCTTACTTATCCTTCCTCAGGTAGAGGGCAGAAAAAAAATACGAGGTCCGTTTGGAGATACAGAATTCCCGTTCGATCTGGAAAACCTACTGACGGCTCAGAATCCGTTCTGGATTCTGACAACCTGGGTTCGGTCGATCCACATATATTTTTTGCTTCTAAGTTGGATTTGAATTGCGTGCTAGACAACAAAAAAACACAACAAACATGCCATCGCATTATTTTGCAAGGCAGACTTGGAGTAAGGCGCGTACCATTCCAGAGTGTTTTTTTTTTAAACTCTCTGATGGTAGTTATAACCTAAGTGTTTGATAACTCGTAGAAGACAAAGTCACTGTGCTGTTTTAGGTTCACTTAAAAGACCGTGGTCTTATATACAAGTCACGGTCTTATGTTCGGATACAAGGCTGGGGTCTTACATTTGGGGATTTACGGAAGGGACATTTTTTTTTCAAAGTATCTTGATTGGCTAAAAAGCCGAAGATAAAATGTGCATAAATTCCGTAGTTTTTTTTTATTAATCAGCAAGCTGAGGGTAAAATCTTCAGAAGTTCTGCAGAGTATTTCAAGAAATGTGAAGTTGTGTCACTTCTAAAACGTATTATGAACGTATTTTGATGGGATCAAAAAAAGGTTGTATAAGTGTGAGGAACTAACAAGGCTACTGTTTAAATCCATGATAACAGTTGCATTAGTTTAGCAGATATCCACAAAATACATAACCTGGACCCATACACATTATGCTTAGTGACTGGATAGGTATGTACGTAGGCTGAATTACTACTACCTCAAAAGTAAATAATCTGAGTATAATACTATGGTCTGTGCTATAATCAGACGTTGTTAACCCATAACCGCCAGAAAAAAACGTTCAGACCCTTTTTTGGGGGGAGGGGGGGTAGGTTCTCGGATTCGAACCGGCATTCTCTTGGTTTGGAGCCGACGACGCTCACCACTGGGCTGCGATTGCTCGCTTTGCTCGGGGTCTCCGGGGCCCCCTCACAAAGCTCGCGCTGGGACTTAGCTTTTCGCTGTTGTACGTTGAAGGCGTACGTTCGTATCTAGGCGGCTACGGGTTAAGTAGCCTACATAACAATAAATAATATGTTCATATTTCGATGATATTTAAATGCAGCTAAAATGACGAAAGAAGTTTCTAACATGAATGGTTTTTTTGTTTTTTTTGTTCTAGTTCGTCTTCTGCAGAAAAACTTCAGGTTCAAATCTGCAGAGAGACTACAGAATCAAATCTGCAGACAGACTAAAGAATCAAATCTGCAAAGAGACTACAGAATCAAATCTGCAGACAAACTACAGAATCAAATTTCCAGAGAGACTACAGAATCAAATCTGCAGACAGACTACAGAATCAAATCTGCCAAAAATGGCCAAATAACCGCAGATTGTTTCTGAAGTTTTTCTAAAGGTTTATTTCAGGTTATCTGCAAAATTTCTAGCTGGGCTACAGACTTTATTTTTTAACTGTTAGCCGTGCTAATCACGTTTCAAGTGAATTATGAAAAACATCACGCAACATGCACCGGACATCAAATTTTGAAACTTGACACACAAAACAATATCCAAAACCATGCTCTTTACGTATTTCAGTTGGTGGCTGGAGAGTGGAGACTGCTGATACACAAATTCAACAAATAAACCAATATTATGAGTTTTCACAACTTTTTTTGTGGATTGGAAATTATTAATTATTTCCAAGAAATGAATACATAAACAAGCATCCGTCGTAGCAGCCAGAGACGGACGTTTGTTTATTTATCTCTTTACTGCAGTTTTGTTTCTCCTTATTTATTCCCGAGAACCTTCCAGATTACACTGATGAGCTTCCATCAGAAATTACCATGGTGTTCTTGAAGGAGCCTGTCAAAATCATTGTCTTTAATCCCATATCATGATTCGTCATTAATTAGCACGGCCAGCAGGCCGTTCGTATTAGAGAAAGTTTATGCACGAGAATTTTCAGAAATTGGACAGGCAGAAGCGGAGGCAGTAACAGTAAACGTTTATTGGGGCCTTGGCCGTAGCCATGCGCCCACCCTAACTACAAAAACAGTCAAGAACCATATACACAACTGCAAAACAAAAACGAGCTAGTTTGATGTTTAAGGTAAGGTTTAACAGATCCGAAGTCAAAACAGCAAAGTAACTCAAATAAACTTTCCTGTAAGGTTTCACATACCACAGTGTTCCTTTACTGTTTAGTCCACGTGAAACCTTACTGCTGTATTCACATGTTTTTACAGTTTTCCCTTTAAAACACGATAGGGCTGATTGGTTCATTCTGCTTGGCTAAACAACATCTCTGAAAAATCGTAAACACCATACTTTTAGTGTGCTTAGTACATACCTACAGATTAAAAAATTCAGGGTTCATGCGACTCCTTGAAAACCTGGAAATGTGGTTGGAAAAAAAAAATGAAATACCAGTCCTGATGTCTTGAATACGAAATCTTGGAAAGTGATGTATGTATCAATACGATGAACGGAAAGGAGATGACTTGACTAGAATAATGCTGAAAAATTTGGCCCCGAAAATAGGCGAGTGTGTAGCCTACATTCTACACTATATTATTCTTACAATAATTTTGAGAGTTGGGATATGGGTTTAATTTTATTTACGTGTTTAATGGTTGAATAATGAATACAACAGTTACAATTGATACGGGTCAATTGTTGAGCATTGTTAGCATTTGTTTAGTTTTAAGCCTACGCCTAGAGCCTTAGGGCTTCATCGGGCAGATCACCGGGTGCGGTTAACGCTCGCGAAAACCCTTTGACTTGTTTCAGTAAGTAGTTTTAAGCCTACGCCTTACGGTTGGCGTTTGCTGATTGTCATTATTGCCTAATAACAATGTTTAAAACAATGTAAAACAATAAAATTGGTCGTTCAGGGCCCCGTAACTCCGAAATGGCCCAACCTACTGACATTTCTATTTCTTTAAAGGGCACATCTCTGGAAGTAGCTCTTTCAAATGAGCTAAGAACCATCTTTCTAGGACAAATAGTTTAGTCTGTAGAGACCATTGTATAAACGTGTCCAAATAACAACAACAACAAGCCAAAAATGAAACTCACGATTCCAGCTCAAGTCCAGATCTCCGAAGAGACCAATCGGAAATTATTAAAAGTTGGTATACTTGTTCACCAAGTCCAACAAAGCTTATGTATTAAATTTGAATGGAAAATATTAAAAAGCAGCGTAGAAATTAAGCATCGAAATTTCGGCTTTAACATGGGAGCCCGGCGTCAAACTTACAGTAACGGCGGTAATAAACGGGCAACTAGCACCTTATACCTGTATCTGCACATCTATCAAGTGCATCATGTACTTTCAAGCGCAAACACATGATGGGCACATCGCAGGAAAGGAGGGAGGGAGGGAGGCTGCGAGGGCTTCCAACATTACTTGTTAAATGGGGACCTTTTAAATCTCGCAACTGCATGCAGGCGTCTATCATCTTCTTTTCTACTCAGTGCCATAAGAACCTTCGTGAGGGCCGTGCCAGCATGAATCCAACACGCCATCTGCGCCCGAACATCACGAAACACTGGGTATTGCAAGACAAAATGGGCCATGGTGCCCAACTCGCTGCATGCGCAGACTGCAGTTCAACTCCAGCCTAACCTGTGCGTGTCAGATGGGAGAAGCGTGTGTCCCGTCCTCAAGCAGGACAGGATCCGCCCCATCCAAGACCGCGTGCTGTGCAGGATCGAGTCATAGGAGCAAACAGAGTGGATATCGTAAAGAAAGCGACCAGTGGATGCCGCAGACCACTCTGCATTCCAGAGCAACAAAGTCTTCGCATGGAGTGTTGGTCTGTAGGAACTGACTGATCGAATGCCGCTAGGAGCAGGAGTCACTGCCTCTTTGGCAACACGGTCTGCATGCTCATTTCCATCACAATCTCCGCTGTGGCCCCGTACCCACTCAAGACTTGGCATGGCACTATGCATTAAACCCCACGGCTTCCAGCAGACCGTGGAGACTACTGGGTCATCCATGCATAGAGAAGCAACCGAGCTCTGCAGGGACGACAAGCATGACTTCGAATCAGTGACAACTACGAATTGAGGGAGCTGCAAATCAGCTGCCACGTCTAGAACAACAGATATGGTAGCTAACTCATACATGTAGCTGGACGTGGCACCTTGCACGGAGCATCATACTTCAACTTTCAAGATGAAGATGCCCCTCCCCCCCCCCCCCCCGTGCCACTCTCGGCTATGATTGACGCATCTCAAAATATGCGACACGCTGCCTGACTACCCGGTGCAAACACAGACATGACGGCTGGGCACCAAAGCCAGGACACCGGGGATGAACCGTCGAGACATTCATAGTGTGACAGAGAGACACACATCAGTCAACAAAGTCATCCCTCTGCCTACAGAAGCCAGGTTCATAAGCTCTTTGTCAATGAGAGTGGCGTAGTCTAGAAGAATTCGGGCGACAGGATCTGCGCTGCCACCACCCACATTCCATAGACAGAACAGAGAGTAACCAGCAGCTCGTCAGCTCATAGATCAATCAGCGATTCACAGGCCTCTACCCATAATGCCTGAACCGGCGTTGAAACAAGATAGCCTGTCACAATGTGCAAGCAGTCATTAATAGAGATTTGAAGGCTGCGAAGATGGTTACGAGCTGTTGCCCGGAATGGGAGATGGTAATCCACAACAGCACGAATGTGCGCACGATACATAGATAGCAACACTCCAAGCCTCACATCTTGATACTGCACAAGGACTCAGAGAATCGACGCTCGACTGCTGATCTTTTCCTTCAGAACTCGGTCATGATTGGACCAATCCAGACCGCCGTCTAACCAGACACCAAGATATTGGCCTTCATGACAGCATTGTCGTCAACCCCAGCAACCGTAACTTTGAGCGGGAGAGGGCGGACTGGCACAGGACGAGAGAAGATCATAAGCTCTGTTTTGGCTAGCGCCAAAGACAGACCACGGACAGAAAGGCTGCTGACAACCCGGCACTGAATGTAAGCAGTTAACATTAGCATATCAGCCCCAACAAACCACAATACAACATCGTCTGCATAACAGATAGTGTTTCCTCCCTGTCCCAAGGTTACTTAAAGTTCAAAGAAATTATAAAATCACTGATGTGAGAGTGCTGATACGGATGTCTTCTTCCTCTTCCTTCCCCCATCCAAATAGTTAGAAAGAAAACAGGCCAATGTCCTCTTCCTCTTCCACCCTACTTTCAAAAGCTTGCAACTAAACAGGTGAATATCTTCTTTCTCTGCCTTCCCCCTTTCAAAAGCTTGCAAGAAAAAAAGCGAATGTCTTCTTTCTATTCCGTCCGCCTTTCTAAAGATTGCAAGAAAACAGGCAAATGTCTTCTTCTTCCTCTTCCTTCCCTATCCAAAAGCTTACAAGAAAAAAGGCGAATGTCTTCTTTGCATTCTGCCCACCTATCTAAAGATTGCAAGAAAACAGGTGAATAGCTTCTTCCTTTTCCTTCCCCATCTAAGAACTAACAATAAACAGGCAAATGTCTTCTTTCTATTCAGACCGCCTTTCTAAAGATTGCAAGAAAAAGGCGAATGGCTTCTTCTTCCTCTTCCTTCCCCATCCAGAAGCTCACAAGAAAACAGACAAATGTATTCTTTCTCTTCACTTCCCTTTTCAAAAGCTTGCAAGAAAAAAGGCGAACGTCTCATTTCTATTCCACCCGCCTTTCTAAAGCTTTCAAGAAAACAGGCAAATGTCTTCTTTCTCTTCATTTCCTCTTTCAAAAGCTTGCAAGAAAAAAGGCGAATGTCTTCTTTCTTTTCCGCCCATCTTTCTAAAGCTTGCAAGAAAACAGGTGAATGGCTTCTTCATCTTCCTTCCCCATCCAAAAGCTTGCAAGAAAACAGGCAAATGTCTTCTTTCTCTTCATTTCCCCTTTCAAAAGCTTGCAAGAAAAAAGGCGAATGTCTTCTTTCTTTTCCGCCCACCTTTCTCAAGATTGGAAGAAAACAGGCGAATGGCTTCTTCCTCTTCCTTCCCCATCCAAAAGCTTGCAAGAAAACAGGTTAAGTTGTCACGTTTGATAGCTGTTTTTTTTTCTTAATCCACCAAAACGTAGCTTTTCTGATTTAGTTTTTACTTACCGCTAGTAAACGTGTAGTAAATAGCTTGCATCATTTGACTCTTACTTATTGACAAACTAGTAAACCACCACATTAGCCGAAGGTTGGTGCTTAATTTTTGTCCTGAAAGGCCAATATACTTTCGAATTTTACACCTTAGCTAATAACAACACCTGAATCACTCCAAAATCTCTAAAAAATGGATGAAACTTAACGATGTAGATCGCACTTAACAATTCTCATCTTCGTGCCTGAAATGAGGGATACATTTAAACGATAGAGCCTTGATTTCTGAATACTACCATCGATTTTCTACAAATCAACGTAAATATTTCCATGCAAACAAACACATCAGTTAATGAAATGTCGTCAAGTTTAGTAAGTATATTAGACACACTGCTCTCGTTTATTTAATAATTATAAAATATTCTTCAGTTAAGAAAAGGAATGTACAGGCTGTCGTAGACACTGCTAACGTAAAATCCTTGAAATCCTTGAAATAGGGAAAAAAAATACATGAGTATAAAACCTGAGTAAAAAATAAAAACGCACATGTTTATAATAAAAGTAGGCCTACGTGGGTATAAGTCTTGAGTTAAGTAATAGCATAGGTTACATCCCTAAAATCCAATGTAAACCTTTTTTTGTAAAAACATAAACATTCTGGTCGAGGCTACCACCGCTTTTATGTCGTCGCAGTGTTTTGTCATGCGCTGTTATGTCGTTGTGCTGTTCTGTTACGTGCAGATGTGTCGTGTGCTGTACTGTCGTCGCGCTGTTATGACGTCGCTGTTTTGTCCTGTGCCGTTACTTCCACGCTGTTTTGACTGGATACCTCTCTGAAGTGAGGTACCTCAAAGCATATGGCGATTTTCTTAGCAAATCCAATTTGCTATTCATACGTTTTTTTATGTGTCATTTTTTAGAATAGTTTTTTAAAGCCACAGGATAGTGTCTCAACTGTTTTAGGTTTAAAATTTTCAAATCATTATAAATAACCGTAGTATTAAATCTTGATTGTCTTTAAAAATATTCTCACAATTTGAGTTTGTTTTAGTTTGTAAGCTATTGAGGTAACAGCTTGACACGAAACCGAACAATTAATACAGTATCAAAGCGTGCTTTCCATCCAAACAGCGTAAATCATCCTTTAATTTGTAATGTTTAAAACACATTTTAATTAGTACATTTTAGGCATCATACTTCTCAGGCCAATACGGTACTTAATATGGTGTTAGGTGTAAGTTGTTCAAAATATGGTTTTTATAAGACCAAAGTATCAGCAATATGAAAGCCTAAGTATTTTCCTTCATACAATTTATGAATTTTTATAGCATGTTTAATCACAGTTTAAATTCTTGCAGTTAACTGACTGCAAGAAAATGTTTTTTTGTTATTTGTTTTCTCACTTCATATATGTTAATTTTATATAACATCAGTTCACGTTTCATTTAGTCATTTCTTTTTTTAAGAACCATTCAGTAAGTAAATAAAAACCCATTTCTAATTGTTCCATCATTTCATGATAATTTAGTTTTATTGCAACCAAAAAACTGTCTTCTGCAAAAAATAAATAATTTTCAGCGATTCATTAACATCGTTTGTGTGTGTAAATGAGGAACAACAGCGGCCCTAGGACAGAACCCTGAGGAACACCATAATTAACTTGAAATGGTTCGTAATTTAATTAATTCATTTGAATACAGAGCCAAAACAGAGCCAAAATACATTTTGGATTTTCAGAGCCAAAATCCACGACACCACTTGCCCAGTTTTATTGGTTTAAAAATTTAAATCCACAAATTTTGTATCCAACAAATTTGATGTGGCCATGTCAGGATGAGAAGTTGCTTTCGTCTGCTTTTTCACTGTGCATCACTAAAAAGACACCTCATCTGCCCTTGGGTAGCAAAGATAATAGAAAACAACAGGAAGTAGAAATCTCTGCATTTAAATTATGTTCTGAATGAATATTCCCGTTCACACCCGCCTTATCCCGAACTCTCGGTGTAGCCGCGTTAACAATAATACAACAAAACAAATCCCCAAGTTTTACAAACGACGTTCTTAACAGTCCTCACTTTTGTACCACAACACTATCCTTATTTAAACAACAGAGCATTCACAGATATTTCAGTGCTGGCAAACACACAAAGAAATGCAGGTCTTCACATACCACTAATAAAATTACATGAAGCACTACGCATTGAACGAGCAACAAGGTATCTAACATTTCGAAGAAATACATTTGTCTTCATTATCAAATGATAATTTTAAAAAAAAAACCGGACAAACACAACACTGCAGGACGTCTTTACATGGGGGATGCGTGCAAGGGATGATGGGAGTTTGGAACCAGAAGACATCAAAATGGGGGACGGAAGGTATAAAGGTATTTATTGTTTTTTTGTTGTTGTTTATATTAGCAATATTTTCTATGAAAAAAAAACAAGCAAGGAGGGGCAAGTTAAGTCAAACAAGGAGAAAGAAAACAGAGCTCTTTCAAAGAGGCAAGAGCACCTAAAAGGACAAAAAAAAGGAAAAAATTAGGTAAATTAGGTAAAATAGTATTAATATAAAAAAAAAATCCTCCCCCATTTTGATATCTTCTGGCTCCAAACTCCCATCAACCCTAGCACACATACAACATGGCCGCCTCCATGTGAAGTTGTCCTGCAGTGTTGTGTACGTCCGTTTTTAGTCTTCTGTACTATTGCAACGACTTTGTCCGTCCATCCATCCATCGCTTTTTAGTCTTCTGTACAGCCGTACCGGCTGAGAAGACTACTGCAACGACTTTGTTCGTCCGTCCGTTTTTCAACTTCGCGACGGTATACCAGATAGAGACGACCACTGTTTACAACGTTCGATTCAGTGTCAAAAGTTAGTTAAATACCATGACAAATGAAAACATCGTTACCTCCTTAGAGCTAATAGACTTCTTTGACGAAACTAAATTAAATAATAATATTTCATCGTCGAATTGAAATCCTAAAGATTTGTGTTAACGCAGCCGTAAACACAAAAATATTTTAGCTTCGTTTAAAAGAGTCTTGTCGCATTGTTGAATGAATGAATAGGCTTAGGCTACGGTCGAACCAAATTCTCCATTAGGCCTATCTGCTACTTACGAAACTAAAACTGCCGTTAAAAAAATTAGGCCTAAAAAATGAAAATTAGGTATAAAATCACGTTACCATGGCAACGTCAAGCTGCTATGAGTCGCTGCTGGTTTTCTCAACAGCGTTTCTCCTGTCCCTTCCCTATACTACCACTGATCTATATAGGCTACGTTGCGCATTACGTTGTTACACTGTAACTGTGTGCCCGGAGGCATACCATGTAGCAAAAATAAATAGGCTTACTGTAAATACAATCCAAATCTTCGTTAGTTGCTACTTACGAATTTAAAGTTGTAAATTAGGCCTAAACGCTGACTAATATGCCTAAAATGTAACATAAGCGTAAAAGCTAACACATTTTTTAACGGGCAATTCTGATGGTTACTGCTTTTAGAATATATAATAGAGATAGCTGTTGCAATGCGTGATAGAGAAGTGTGCCTCACTATTGGTAGTGGCGGAACTGTACAGAAGACCGGATGCTACTAGGTAGTCGCTGTAGCCGCTTGTTTTTTTTTTTAATTCTCATCTGATAATGAAGACAAATTTATTTATTTGAAGTATTAGGCGCCTTGTTGCTCGTTCAATGCCTCATAGTGTTTCGTGTGTTTTTATCAATATCTGCCACCTATTTTTTTTTAAAACTTGCTTCACTTATCATCTGTAATATGCAGGAGCAATTTGCTAGCAAGAACTGATGGCACAGTCAGGCTTCCTCCGTTTTCTTTTCAGTCCGCGCATGTCACTGATCAGTACAGTAGCAATAATTCTTCATAACAGAACTAGTCATACAAACTGACTGGTCACCGTACTTGTTAATTCTTTCGATTTCTCCTTCACTAATGCATATTGACGAATTGTTCCGCTCACATAAAACCACGCCTTCGAACAGGCCCTCTCCTGGAGTAGTGGATATTGTCAACTTAAAACTATTCACTTCCTTTAGTTCCTTGTGTTGGGATCTTTTAGTGACTGTGTATTGGCGTGCAGACCTTACACTTTGCAGCACTAAAACTTCACATTCTCTTCTAACGGATTCAGTTTTATTATTGACGGCTTCGACGAGAGTTCTTGCCGCAGCAATAGCAAGCGGACTTTTAACGTCAATGTGCCGTTTTATATGACAAGCACAGTACTCTGCGCCTATGCCAGCATCATCACAGGTTCTTTCATCAGGTATTTCCTGAAATAGACTTATGCCACGTTGATGAAAGGTAGGCTTTGTAGCTGGAGCCTCACCTGTAAATTCCACAAGGTATTTGAGCATCTCGTGAACGTCGAACATAGTTACCAGCTTATTCTGGTTTAACTTTAAATTCTTGTAAAAAATTGGATACCTTTCATGAAACCAGGGAGGTACTATTAGGAAAAAGAAGGGAAGACTGTCCTCTTGAGCACCCATGTCCGTACTGCGGAAACCTCCGAAACGTAAACCATGATCGCTGAAGAGCATAAGGAAAGTGTTGTTTTTCACAGTGCTAGTTTTATACCAATCTATAAAGTCGTACAAAGGCTCATCCGCGTAGCCTGCATTATTTAAATAGTCGTGTGTTAGATGGGACGAAAGTACCAATGCGAAGACTGGGTCTTCACTAAAAACTGTTAAGAAATCCTGGCACCATTGGAAAGGAATGGAAAGCTCTTTTCTTGAGTTGACGCAATACTTTTCGGACTGGTTCCACATTTGGGACTGTTCCGCCGCTAAATAAAATGGGCGTAGATAATAGTCAGTGGGAGGATAGTAAAACCCTTTCTTCAAATAATGAAACATGGAAATACGTGGGTTATCTTCTGCAAATAGAGTTCTGTAGCCAAAACTTGAGAAGGTCTTCCAAATAAAAGCCATATTGTCATAAGGACCCTTGCCGGGATTTAGCTCTTCTTCGGACTTACCAACCAATAAGGGCAATAAGCTCGGAAAGGTGTTTCGCCCAACCTTTGTGTATCCATTGTATTCGAGAAGATCAAAGTTTAATGAGAGTTCTCGGTACGTTTTGGGCAGATGGCGTAGAAAATTGCGATGTGACACAGAATCCAAGTTGACAGCAACGAAATTCAGTTTTTCTTTCTGGTTAAAATTTGCGGCTGAGGACTTTTCAGCTTGTTTGCATCTCTGTTCCACCGTACGTTTACGGTGAATGAATGCAAACATATCATCGTATACAACAATGTCATTTTTAAAGCATTTGATCTCAAGAAATTCCTTGGTAGAAGTATAACTTCCTGTTGTTAAGTTTTCTATAAATTTCGTACTGTACTGCCAATCACTTTTCCCTTCGCCTTTTCTCAATATTTCGTACACCTTACATACAATTTCTTTCTCTTCAAGATTTAGCTTCTTAGCCATTGCACCCTTCTCTATTTTCAGTTCGGTGCCATTGGCAAAAATAAAGGAACCACCGCATATTAAATCAGGTAGTTTTGTATAGTGAGGTAACACTTCAGGATCAAATGGAGTGTAATACTTCATTTTGCATCCAGGCAGGTTAAGTATGTACGGCTCACTGTCTGGTGGCGATAATGTCTGTAAAGATAGAAAAACATTCAGCAATTCAAAAAATAATCTGAAACCTCGGCATAATGTTACTTTAAATTTGTTAAGTGTAGTAGCTACCAATGCATGCATTATGTTAACATCTGAATTACCAAAGCGTTAAACCTTTGAATCAAGTGAATCTCTCGTACCTACAATTTCGTCACATAACCTGCACTTGATTCAGTATCTAGGCCTTCCCAGACACACACACATCAACATTTGTTTGCCAATATATACCTATCAGTGCACAGAACACAGGTCTTACTAAAAAATTCCTTATAAGGTGAATGGATTTTGATGTGTAAAAAATTAGCTAATTTTGGATTCCTTGTACAAGATGAATGCATTTTGATGTATACAAATTGGCTAAGTTGGGATTCTTTATAAGGTGAATTTATTTTGATGTATAAAAATTTGTTAAGTTGGGATTTCTTGTAAGGTGAAAGGGTTTTGATGTATAACAATTGGCTAAGTTGGGATTCCATAAATCTGTTGCTTTCCCAACCAAGGCGAGATGATGCTAGCAGCCACTTGCAAAGGTATAGAAATTGAGTTGCTGGTACATATACAGGGTGTTCGGAAATTGGTGTCAAATATTTTGAGGGTCCGCT
>JAHWFP010221007.1:0-13365 GCA_023313725.1 Lithobius niger
ACATAAGTCCAAAAGGCAACGTAAATAGGTTTGCATCCGTATTTATTATTCTACCCGGTCTTGGCACATTTATTTTAAATTGCTGACCGCAACAATAACCATGGAGATCGATCGCATTGACCAGTTTACGCCATTAAAACAAGTTTCAATTTTTTTTACGAGTTGGACGTAGGGAACAGAGTTTTTATCTGTACTGTTTTGACCCCATATGTCAGGGTGGCAGTACAGTAGTGTGTTGGGAGCCTATTGGACGGCAGCATAGGTCATTTGGCCAACATTAGTGATATTAGACCTAGGATTTGTAGGGACTCATCTCAGTATGCGGCCCAACGTTTTACTTTCATATCGTCACGTCAAGGCCATTTGCCACCAGATGACCAGTTTTCATTCATAAGAAAAGACAACTACCCGACTGGAACCCAGGACAATGTTATTATCATTCTTAAAAACTGACCGTGAACAGCTTCTGAGCTCGTCTGGGACCTGTAGCGAGGCTCCGCCCCAGTACAGCAGTTGGTAGTGCCCCAAGTAAGCGTCATGTACTGGGTTTGGGTCCCAGTCAGGGTAGATGTTTTTATTTTTTTTTATTTTTCTTAGATCGATGCCTCTTCTATTTTTACAAGGCAAGCTTTACTGCTGGTTTTTCACTTCGTTAACCTTTTATCTTTCGGTTTATCGCTTGCTAATTTCATAATTGTTGATCTGTAGTTTCGTATTGAAGTTCGAAATTTTGTGAATTTAATTTAATTTTTAGTTATCCGTACTCTACTTTATTTCAGTTAAACGAACGATTCTTTTCATTGCAGATTGAAGCCTTCTTTTGTTTGGCCGTGGGTGGGTATATCCTCAAACTGACTTCTGCAGACATTGCAGAACGTTGCCAATGTCAGGTCACGGACCCCAAATGTAAGTTTTTGGCAATATCTGAACTTTAACTACATCGTTAGTGATACCGCTGACCCATTGTCCATCCGGCTGTACGCCTAGACAATAATTAATATGGTGGCGTGTAAAAACCTGTTTTTTTTTTTAGATTTCTCATTAGCAGGGTGTGGAAAAGTTTCCCCTGAGCATTACTATCACACACACAAAATTTTATCACTCTAGGGTCATGCCTTGAGCTACCCCAAGGGCCTTCAAGTCTAACATTGTACGGCAATGGGTGGAACAGAGAAAAAGGCAAATATGATTTTTTAATATTATCTCATTCGATTCTGTCAGAAACTACGTTAGCATGCCGTAATTACAAAGAATTTTATTTTTCTTAAAAACTGTGGGAGTAATATTAAGCATCGAAAATTTTGCAATTTTGGCCTATAACCACTACTTACGCTATTGGCAGAAAAAACTTGTGGGGCAATTACGGCTAGGTACCTTTCTTAGTCTCTAAGTGTGTCAATGAGATAAAGTTAATATTAAATTTAAAACCAGTTAAATCATCATTTTGCTCTTTTCTCCATTCCGTTCATTACCATACAATGTTAAACTTGAAGGCCTTTGGGATACCTCAAGACATGACACCAGAGTGATGAAATTTTTTTGTGTGTGATAGTGATAACCAAGGGCAATTTTTCCACACCCTGCCAACGAAGACTTTCAGAAAAAAAGTTTTTACACTCTACCCTAATAATTAATTCCAGTGAAGGAACGCGAGCTTTTCGTGGGTTCTCTGGGGATCCAACAGAGGCGAGCAAACCACAGCATAGTTGTTAGGGAAAGTCAATAAAAAGCCCAAAAATGTGCACAAAGAAGCACATTTTGCTTCTTTGTGCACATTTTTGGGCTTTTTATTGACTTTCACTTGAATTGTGCTGCCTTTCTTCACACTCGTTGTTAGGGGGCTTCTTCTCCAAACCAAGAGGACCCGAAATCGATTCACACCACCGATTTTATAAAAGCAAAGTACTAATGTTGCAGTAAGTTTGTAATGCGTAGTAGGCAATACCCTGATGAGGACGTATGCTGAAAGAAAATAGTTAAATTTGATGGGAGGAGCCCCCATCTGGACCGGGTAATTAGATGGAAAGTTATTTACATCCCGAGACGAGAGTTGAGGAATTGACGGGTGTTCAGGGTCGAGCCGGGGAAGATTGCTCCGAGCTGGTACGGCCCTGGGTCCAACTAATTCTAACGCAGAGGTTTGTATAGTGTCCGCGGCCTATCTTGAGTTCGCCCCAGAACGAATACAGATAATCGATTGTATGTTTTCGACAGCAGAGCACCTTGTTGATATCCTAGATGGTTGCAAAAACAATGGCGGCCGTCGATGAAAGCCGCTCCCTCCAGGAAGATATAGCCGCTCATAACATACTGCAGGACTCGAGTTACGCTGCGCGCACAATAAAGTTCCGTGGATCGAGTGGCATAAAGTGGCGTAGCGTAGCGTGCAATTAAAGCCAAGAAGACATTTTAGGGGACTGTAACTCTCTGTGTTTTATTTCCGTATGAGTTCAGGTCTAAGCCGTCGTAACGTCGAACATGTTCATATTAGTCTGCTTACTTTGTAGCAATGGCAAGTTATGCAAAAGGCAGGAATTTATCCTGGGTAGAATTAGAGTACAAAACTTACATTTGGTCTTCATTCATACACATGCCACTTGGAGTCCAAACCTTTGGAAACCTTGGCTAAGATTACAACCCTTCTCGCTGTCCCAAGAAATGACATTGAGCTTCTTAGCTTCATAGCTCAGATTTTTTTTACAATAAACCTGAACACTCGTGGAAAAAACAATGCCACACTTTTATGCCAATAGTCCTAAGTGCATTAACAAAATGTGTAAACACTGTAGTAAAATAAAAGTGTCTTTATACTTCTGTGTCGACACCTAAAAGTTCACTAAACCGGGCTACGCTTTTGTGCTAAATGAGCCCTAAAAACATTAAAATTGGTAAAATATGCGAAAAATTGTCCTCCTAAAATTACGGCAAACAGCCTAGAAGTTGACCTCACGTACTCCGGGCAAAAACTGGAAAACTCAGGGAAATTATTTTAGTATTTTGGTGTTAACCCTGCTACAGTATCATCAGCTGAAGCCAGTTTATTGAGTACATAGAGTTTATGGGGATGGGGGATATGTGCATCCCCCATCGTGCACACCAGTATATCGTGCACTGCACAGGTGCTAATATGTCAATCAATCTAGCGTTGAACAGTTGGCTTTGTAACATGAGTAAAATCGTGATTGGTGTGTAAATTATCCCAGTCATTTGGTGTACTCCCGTCCATAACATCGAAAAACAATCAGATAGAAGTTTAATTCCATGATTCAGAAGAGTGATTATTTATGTCATCATTACCATTCCGTTTCATACTATCCATGAGAAAGTTTTGAGTTTCGCTTCCAGTTTCGATTTAGTTACAAGTTACCATGATGAAGAAACAAATGCGGCAAAATGCCAATTAAAAATTTTAATGAAGTACCTAAACATCTTAGGAAAATAAACACATATAATGAACTAAAAAACAAACTAATGGGCTTTAAAACATTAAAACAAATGAACGTTAAATGAAACAATTGAAAATGTGCAGTAAGCAATTTTTATAGATTTCATATAACCTTGGGATTTCATATCACTCGGTGGGATTAGCTCGGCGAAAGAGCTTGGCGTTTGAAATCACGACTTTCATACGGCCGAAAAGCTTGGTGGGAATCCTTAACAAGTTTTGTTTTGGGGTAGATGTTGGTTACTGCTGCACATTGATTACTTGTAAACATTTTACAATCTTGTAGCTTTAGTTTAGTTTGTGTAAGACACGTTTAATTAGGCTTAATTGATTCCCTGTTGCCTTCATCATCTCAATAAAAACAGATTTAAAACATTTAATTTTTGGTTTAGTTGCACTGAGGGTACGGTTTATGTGCTGAGCAGTTCTAGGTCTTTTATCACTTGTTAGGCCCAAGTGATAAGCTACCACACTTGTAGCTTCAGGTTTTTTTTTTGCAAGTGAAAAGCTGCCACACTTGTACAGTATTACAAACAAAAACGTCAAGGTTGCCGTAAAAAAAAGGGGTTATATGATTGAAGTTGCTTTTACTTGTTAAAATGTACACGGATAAAAGTTGGTGATTTTTATTGGAAATAATCAAATGTACAATTCAGAAAATTGCATCTGTTTAAGTGCTGTTGAGCTTTACCAATCATATACGTTACGTAAAGCACAACAGCACTTAAACAGATGCAATTTTCTGAATTGTACATTTGATTATTTCAAATAAAAATCACCAATTTTTTCCCGGGTACATTTTAACAAGTAAAATCCACTTTAATCATATAACCCCTTTTTTTACGGCACACTTGACGTTTTTGTTTGTAATCCGTGTGCCTTTCTTACGGCTGTGGTGTGAGGCAATAAAGGTTTGTGCATGCAGTCGATTGTTGCATGCAAGAAGAATGGATCTGGAGTTTGCTGAGTGGCATTGTTCCATAAATACAATGGTTAAAACAATGTAAAACAATCAAAATGATCGTTTAGGGTCCCGTAACTCCGGAATGGATGGACCAATCGAAAAAGTGGTCCTGTAAGGTTGAAGCCCAGGGAAATTTCTGGCTGAGATCATGTTTCAGATTTTAGAGGTGCAGTAGTTTTTTTCTGAAACCGTGTCAGCCAAGAAGAACAAGAAGAACAAGAACCAGAACAACAACAACAAGTGAACAGTTTTCAAATTAACGTGTGGCTTCCTACGTTTACTCTTGCACGGAATTGCATAAAAGTTGGTGTAAAGTTTGGAAAAGTTGCTATCTACTATCTGGCCAAGTTTGGTCGAAATATATTGAAGAGAATAGCTGCAGAAAGTGAAACTGCACTCCTCGCGTCACGGCTAAAGCGATATATGCAGCTTCAATCTCAGCTTGCCTTGCTTTATAGACTTCAATCTTAAACCTGTTTTAAAAAAAAATCAGCTTAGCACGGGGGCGAAGTAAGAGCTGTGTGTATGTAAATTGTCATTGCTAGGTGAGCCAGAATTTTCAGATATGTCAGTTGTCAATGATGATTATTTTTTAATGTATTTTTCCTTTTCCAGACCTAACATTGGAATTCTACGCCAATGCAGTTGGTATTGGTGCTTTAGTCCAAGGTTTAGTCGTCCTTCTCAGCACAATTTGTCTCCTTTGTGCAGTAAAATCGGTAGGTAAAGAGTGTAAAACATTGTTTGGTTCGTGTGTTTTCCGGAATTTCGTTCCTTTATACGTCAGAAGCTACATCATGTAGAGGTATTTTTTTTACCGTTGCTACCGGAATTTTTTTTTTACCTTTACATCAGAAGCTACAGAACGAATTAGTGGTATATTATTAGTAACAAACGGAGAGCGTTACTGAGCTATCATTGTTTCAGCTAATTTTTGTCTACTTTGGCAGTTCACAGTGGGCCCTTTCCTGAACTCATCAAACTCTTCAGCGCTGTTGTTACAGCTCATCGAGTGACGTCATTGTTTGAGCTAAACTGTTACAAGGAAACTTCTCGTAAATGCTTGATATGTAAGAGTCATGATGATAGGACGTGAAGTGTTTGAGGTTGTACAGTATCGGATTAGCCTGCCCGGATTCCTTCCTGGGTAGGCCCTTACCACAGGCAGGGCCCCCACAACGGAGGGGGGGGCGGACCCGCTGTATTCAGGGCCGGGTCACTGAAGGGGGCCGGCAAGGCCTAAACATTCCCCTTCCCCCCCCTCCCCGCAATTATGAGTTTTGATGACTATGAGTAAGGTACTCGATTTGTGAGTATTATGAATTTTTTTTATACTTCCCAACAAACAACAACTCCAATCCAATGGCAACGACCACGGAGCAGGAAGGAGGACGTGTAGTGCAAGCCTTAGTGCAAGCCTTCAAACGTAAGCAGTCCGGATTAATGAATGAACCAATCCGTTAAGCACAACTGTGGCCGACGAATATTATAACATAGTGTGCCCTTTTTACGATTTCAGGAGGAGGAGGGGGCCCCCTGTTGAAGTTATAGTTTCAGTCCCCTAACTTTGATGTGGATGCCCTGACCACAGGAGGACCAGTGTGTAGTTCGGGCTTCATGTATGGCATATAAACGTACTCAAGTGGTCACAGTTCACACACAATACACAGAACGGACATCATGCAGTAAAGCAGCACCATTTCATGAGTCTACATTCACCCTAGTGAGGATCCCTAGAGGTGCACCTGACACCCTGCACTTATGGAATTTTTCTAGCGTTCGGGTTACACCTTGAGTGTAAAGACTGGCTCTGGTTAGAAGTCTAACACTCCGAACTGCCATGGTATAGAGCAGTGACACGACGTAGTATTATTATATATAACTCTATGCTGGAGCCTTAAAGGCACATAAATCCCTCCGTTCTGGCCGCTTTACTCTGCGTCACCTACGCTAAAATATAGTTCAAACGACCGCAGCGCGCATTGCTCTACGACACTAGTCATACTCATTTCGGGGCCGCTGCAACGTGACACATCGTACGACCAAGTCGCAAACTTGAGAGAAGGATTAATTATCCTTCCTCCAGGGCCGCGGCTTGCCAGCGATGTGGTGGAAGTTACATACCGCTCGGACCGAGCCGTTTAAAACAAGCCTAATAACATTCACGCGCCACTACTGACATCTGCATCGTACCCTTAGACCAGCAAATGAAAGGTAAATCAGTTTATATAAAACTATTTCCGGTAATGTATCGAGTGAAACTGTTAAAATATACCGGAGGGAGTTATGTGCCTTTAATGGGTTAGCTGCAAGGGGCACTGCAGAGAGAAACAGAAAGGCGTCATACTGAAGCCGATGCTGTGAAGAGTGATTTCTTAGACCTAAAACGCGCCATTTTTGTTGATGGAGAAAACAACGTTATTTTAAGCCTAAGAAATCCGCTCTTCCGTTGTTTTTCCCCCCATTTTTATGTAGTGCACCTTGTAGTTATGCCCTCCGACCAAAACCCATACTGGTGCCAATATGGCGGCAAATGTCACTGCTCTATAGCCTACCACGTTCCACTACACCATGTCATTATGTAATCAGTGCATTGCCGCTGCGGTTACCTCTGCGGATGTGCCAAATACAACAAACACAAATGGATGAGGACGTATCATACATTAATAATGTGTGCGACAATTTCGAAAGAAGTCAAAAGTTCATTCTTGTACAATAAGGTTACAAAATTTAAAATGCTTACACACCAACATTAGGAGTAGAAAGCTAAACCGGTATTCCTGCATGGTTAGCAGAGTTGGAAACGACTGAAATCGCATGGAATTTCGGTGTGTTTACAGAAATTAATATTAGAAGAGTGCGAAGCGCATACAGTACACCTTAACAAACTATACTAGATTTTATAATTGCAGGAAAAACCCAAAAGGGGGAGGCATTCTTATGCTCATTAGAGACATTGAAGTAAAAATTATTACCTGCATTAATATAAAAATTGACGATAATGATGCTATTGACTGTTGTGTTACAATCGGCAGGCATAATTTCGAGCTTATTGTCCTCTATTAAAAACCGTCGACTACAGCACAGATAATTCTATCAAAAACCTTAAAATATTATTTTTAACTAAGGATAGGGTAGTGATACAACGTTGTATTATTGTATATAACTCTATGGTGGAGCCAGTAACTGGGATAGCTGCAAGAGTCACTGGAGGGGGAAAAGAAGGGCGTGTTACTGAAGACAATGCTGTTAAGAGTGGATTTCTTAGGCCTATAATGCACGATTTTTGTCGATTTGTTGGCAGTTGCTGACATTTTTAAGCAAGTGGAATCGTTATTTTCCCATTACAACCTAGCAGCATAAGGGATTGGAGAAAACAAACGTTTTTTTAAGCTTATGAAATCCGCTCTCAAAGCGCTGCCTTGACTAGAAGTGCCGTTGTTTTAATCTAATGCCCCTTGCAGCTATCTCTCTTGTAGCCAATATGACGTCACATGACGCTGCTCTATAAAAACACTAAATTGCTCCTGCTAGCGGAGTTTAACTTAAATGTATTGGATGGGGCACAAGACCTGCCCGTAAAGTATGACATGAAAGGTTCGAAAACTATATGGCCACGCTTGGTTTCACTCAACGTATTGACTCACCCACCAGGCAAGAACGAAGGAATAATAACATTGTGAAGTCCTGTACTGACCTATAATTTAAATAGTAAAATAAAAATTACTGGGATAGCTGCTCCTCCGTGGTTAAATTCAAATTTGGTGACCAGTACATAAACAAGCAGCTACAGTGACTACTTATAGTCGCATCCGGTCTTCTGTACAGTACTGTCACTACCAATGGTGAGGCGCACTTCTCTATAATTTATTGCAACAGCTACTCTATTATATAATCTAAAAGCAGTAACCATCAGAATTGGCGATTAAAAATGTGTTAGCTTCTAAGCTTATTTTACATTTCGGGCGTAATTGTCAGCGTTTAGGCCTAATTTACAACTTTAATTTCGTAAGTAGCAACTAATATAAGGGGGGTTTGGATTGTATACAGTAAGCCTACTCATTTTTGCAACATGGTACGCCTCCGGGCACGCAGTTACACGGTACCTTCCTAAACGACCAAACAGAGCGTACCAAACGCACCACTGTTGGTGACAGTTTGGCTCATTCCCTGCTAATATCCGTGTTGATGCGGCCTGATTGACGTCATCATCGTCAGCGATGAATCTGTTTCGTCAAACACTGATACGTCGCGCATGCTCAAACCTCCACCCCAGCAAACCACCTCCCTGATATGGTTCGCAATTTGGCATTGCTCTCGCCTGGTCACATCTATTAGCCAATCCTGGTCAAATCCATAAGCCAGGTCAGGTCGCGGTGAAGGCATGACGTATCGAATACTCTGCTGAGCTTGTTGAGCTGTATTGTAGTTTAGGAAGGTACTGAGCGGCTGACGCAATATCACTGCGCACGCACGACGTCAAATTTGGAGCCAAACTGTCTGTAACAGTGGTGCGTTCTGTTCGCTCTGTTCGGTGCTTTAGGAAGGTACTGACGTAACAACGTAACGCCCTATGTACCCTATATAGATCAGTGGTAGTATAGGGAAGAGACCAGGGGCCTTGAAGGGTCACGTGATCAACGCATACCGTGGCAAAAGCGGCGATCGGCGAGCGAGATACCCTTTGATTGCCCAGAAAACTCACAAGAACATGCATTTGGCAAGAAATACTTAATTTTCGGCCCGGTTTTTGGTACTTGTTCACAAAAAAAACCGTTAAAACACTAAAAAAAAGTGAGAGCTGCCACAAATTGTAAACTTTACTCAGCCGCCACGTTGGAAAATCATCCAATATGATAGCTGGATGAAGTCCTACGCACAATTTGTGACAGATCCCTCCTCCTCTTTTAATGTTTTTACATTTTTATTATGAACAAGACCCAAATTCCAGGCCGACAATTAAATATGTGTTGTCAAATTACAATACAATTGTAATCCTTCAAACGTAAAGAAATATTGTCTCACGCGTATCTACCTCACCCCTTTATGTCAGATTCGTGTGTTTTTGTGTGTTGGCATTATCACTGTGGCACCATGGTGGTGGATTCATTCTTGGGTAGATTTGGGAAGCAGCGTATTGGAGGGGAAGGTGCAATCTGTTGTATAATATAGCGATAGAACGGGGCTCTCAATAAGCTATGGCCCCGGGCGCTGAAACGCCTTACTCCGGTACTGGTACGTGGACAAGGTTTAGCAAAAATAAAATCCAGAATCGGACATGGGGTTGAGGAATTAACACGGTGCTAAATGGGAAGAGGCATGAGCCATGACCAACAGCCAAAAAAATAGCAGCCAAACAACAACGAGGGAGCCTAGGGTATGTCAATTGTTAAGTGAGGCCGTGTGTGTCTAATTGTTAAAGATGTGTAACAATTTGCTCACACAGGGCGTAGGGCCTTACGGCTTCGGGCAGATGACCAGGAGTGGTTAACGCTCGTTAAACCCTTTAAACCCTTTTTAACAATTTGCTCAGGTTTTTTTTTTTGTACACACTCTACGGATCGCTTAAGCCAAATCCATGGACTGGGATTTGGGGGGGGGGGGGGGGAGAAGAGCACAGGGAATGTTCGTGTGTTGGGCAGCGCGTCTGTTAGCTCTGGGTCTAGGTATTCTAATGGTGGGACTATAATGTTTTTTTTTATAATAATAGATTTATTCTGGAAACGTCCCGAAGTTCTGTGGGAACTTGTGTGTGCCGCATTACATTAGTTTTTTACATAATTTTGTAAAACGAGTAGGGGCAGGAGAAGTGGGAGGGGCCGTATCTAATTCAAGTACCCATCTAAACTCAACTATGTGAGGAGAAAAGAAAGGGAGGAAAAAAGAAGGGGAGAGGACCGAAAACTGGGAAACAGCCACGGGCGAAACAAAACTCCAGGGCGAAGCCGGGTACGATTGCTAGTACATGTTTACGCAACTTGCATCAATTGTGTGGTTGATTTTTAACCAACTTTCAATAAATCGGAGCTTCGCGTAAAGTGGACACGCCGTTGAGGAAGTAGTATAAAGGCACAGGCGGGAAGAGGGAAGCGGGGAAAACCAACCAAACAGCGAAGAAAGCGGAGGTCGCTCCATTATTTCGACAGTGGAAATGACGACGGATGATATCATTATGAATCCGTATTTCGCGTGGCACCATAATCATGCAAATAAATAAATAAATAAATGAATTTTTTTTTATGTACTTGTGCCGCACCAACATTGTTTTCATACTATTTTCAGGACCGCCGCGGTTTTCTAATACCATGGCTAATCACAAGAGGATTGTTGACGGTTCTAGCAGTTATGGCCGTTGTTGACGCTTTGGTTAAGGTAATGTTCTTCTTTTTGTTTACTGCTCCTATAATTAACTGTCTTTGCCGTTCATTTTTACGAGTTTATGTTTTTTTTCATTACATAACAGGGTTTCTACACAGGATCTGCACCCGGTGTGTGGCCTGCTGTAATGGTAAGCATTGCCACTAACACATGTAGGATCAGCGCCATGGTCGGTATGTTTTGCAGAGGAGCGGCTGGGGAAGGCCCCTTACTCCCCCCCCCCCCCCCCCCCCCCCCCCATCCTTAAGACCCGAGATTAAAAGTAAAATTTGGTAAAAGTAGAAAAAAGGCAATTATTGCCTTCCGAGATCTTTTAGCGTATTCGTGGAACCCACTTTCAATTCCAGTTTTTTTGTGCGGACCCCCATTTTTTTTGGGGGGGGGGGGGCGGGGCGGTGGGCAGGGTGGCTTCATGGTTAGCATGCCTGTCTATGCCAAAGATCCCGGGTTCAATTCCGACCTCGGTCCATCCTTAATTGTGCATTCGGCCCCGGAAATGCACTCGTACTCCTTCGATTGTGGCATGTAAAAGATCCTATAGAAGTTTATAGCAAAATTGTCCCTCTCTGTCCCTTGATTACCTTAGCAGTTGAGAAGGACGTTAATTCTATAGTGTCTCGTCACCCCTTTTACGAACAAAGTTATTGGTTGTGCCTCTGCATGTTTGTGTTTTGGTACGATACTGACTTATTGCGGTAGCACGTGAGCAGAATTTAATTCGTAAAATGGTCCAGATGCAACAAGTAGGCTATCCTCCTTGTGGAACCCTAACTTGGGGGGGGGGGGGGATAATTAGCTGCTGTACGGCTGCTTGGCTGTTTCACGGTGTATGCTGGATATACGGGTCGAATTTTCGGCCATAACATTTTCGGCCCATTCTGACCCTAACATTATTGTATTGTTTACAAAGAATCTTTCCTTAGTTTTGTAGAATTAATTTTCGTTTCTGTATGATGTAGTATGGGGCAGATGGCCTTTCGGGCTAGGCGCTTTAATCATTCTTAAATACTTATTAATTTGCCATCCGGCCCAACATCACGACGTTCCAACAAGCAGTTCTTTGGTCATTCTCGAAATCCACCATAATAGTGAAAACGGTTTTTTTTTTGTATTTGCCCAGTATATACTGTTTTACGCGTGTTTTATTTTATTATTTAACGTACAGGGTGTCCCGTTCACCGTTTTTAAAACACTCATTTGAACAAAACAATTTAAATTAGCAAAAACATTATATCGTATTAAACGCCGGTTGCCAGCAAATTAGCATTGCAGCATCTACTGTAGGCCCATCGAGTTCTCTCTCGCAAGGAAGCAAAGGAATGCACAAAGTCAAAACTGTTAAACGCAACAAACAAGCCACGTGACTCCTTAATTATTGAGTAAAAGTTTGGTACGCCCTCGTGCACCTGGAAACAAGCTATAAAGATTAACGATGTTGATGTCACTAGATGGCGCCACGGAAAAATATAGAGAAAATCCCCTGGCGCCATCTAGTGACACTAGTATCGTTAATCTTTACAGCTTGTTTACAGGAGCACGGGGGCATACTCACTAATTAAGGTATATAGTCACGTGGCTTGTTTGTTGCGTTTAACAGTTTTGCTTTGCGAATTCCTTTGCTTCCTGCGAGAGAGAACTCGATAGGCCTAAATGCTGCAATGCTAATTTGGTGGCAACCGGCCTTTAATGGTTACAATTTCGGATTTAAGGCACTCTCAGTTTCGATTTCTGTTACGCTCTGATTGCTGCTGTTTTGTAATGTCCTTTTAGAGTTAACAGTTACAGATCAGCAACAATGGCGGACACTGTTCAACAGAACAGTATGTGGCGACTGTTAAATTGTTTCACGAGTCGAACTCTAGTCAAATGGCCAGCGTGCAGTCCAGATCTACTTCAGATCAAAGATTCAAGTCAGTAAATCAGTTCACTTTTGTGTTTATAAAATGAGTTGATATCTGTTGAATTTCTTGCGATGTTAAACGTCTGTTCAAAGGGTTTCTAAAGGTTTTGCAGCGAGCGTTAATCAGTTCAACTAAGCGATAATAAGGCGCAATTGAAATGAAAAATTCTGACACTTGGAATTCACAATATTTTAGTTTACAGTATACACAGAGTGGGTGTTTTCCTTGCATATCCTCTGTTTTTTGACGACAATATTTTTTGGGCAGTGGTGCTTTCGTCATCAACTGGTCACCTCTCTCCGGCCCCCCCCCCCCCTTCTCCCGCAACCCCCCCCCGGAGGGCGGCCCCCCCCCCCCCCTTCTTGATGACGTAATACGTGAACGTTACCATAGTCAGTGTAGTGTTATTTACGGTCTCTCCTGTCTTCTTCATGCCTCCTTAGGGACCGGTCATTATTTATCACTGGGAGGGGGGGGGGGGAGTAAATGGGGGGCTGGGGTCATGAATTTTTTGGACCCTCTCAAAGTGGGGTCATACATTTTTTAGGTCCCATCAAGAAAGGCGGGGGTCAAAAACACACTGACCAAACTGAATGATAAATTTATTTTTGGACCTCATAAATGGCACTTTCAGCGGTCAGAATTTCTAAAGACGCCTCAGCTTCTGGGGGGGGGGG
>JAHWFP010221007.1:24837-36828 GCA_023313725.1 Lithobius niger
GCGAAAAAAAGCCTACAAATTAACTGAACAAAAAACGACTTCGCCGTTTAGAAATAAAAATACGTCTGTGCTGACATTCACACACAGACATACATGTGATTTCCGTTAGCAGTCGCCCAAGCTTTCATTAGATTTAGTTAGAGCCAGGGGTAAGAGATGCAGAGGCCTAGATCCCGTTGGCATGAAAATATCGCGACCGGAAAAACATATGACGTCATCAGTACTGCGCAACTCTGTTGAAAAGACAGAATTATTACTTACACAGACAAATCAGTTTCCCACTGCGGACGTCAATAGAATAGAATTAGTAGTGGGAATCTCGGTGGTCTGGAGACACACACTCACACAAACGAACAAACAAATATTATTATCTTAGGTATATAGTTTCGTATTCTTTCTCCATTGCGTATGGCCGCAAGGATTCTCGGTCGAATGGATCCATGGTCACTGATGTTTGCCAGTGGAGGAGCGGACACAAGATAAAGTAGCTGTTTCAGTGATCTGAGGACGAGAATTGGGTTGCCAGTTCGAATGCGGGTCATGCCACTCCGACGAAACGTAAGTGTATAAAGGTGGCTTACTGTACTACGTTATATCTAGTGTATAATTTTCGCTGTTTGGCTTGTTTTCTTCTTGTCTTTGTATAATTGTGTTTATGTACAGGGTGGTCCACAAAAAACACAACAGCAAAATATTTCTAAGTCCAAACTTTTCTGTTAGCACCCTCCAGAACCATAAAGGGACTTTCAAAACTACCCGTTCTATTAGACATCATCTGACCCTTTATACCGGTTCTGGAAGGTGCTAACAAAAAAATTTGGACTTAAACACAAATTTTGCTGTTGCGTGTTTTATGGACCACTCTGAGCCACAAAAAAGCACTATGAATGGAATTAGCGGCATGTTTTGCATGTCACGAAAATAATAAATGCCCACTGCCCAGTCGCTTAATCCAGGAAGTAGAGTTCCAAGTTAACTACACGTTTTCAGTCAGTCAGTAAAACTAAATTGGATATCGAGACATTTCTTGGATTTTTATGTGTCTGTTTCCCAGTTTTTTTTATCAAGATTTTCAAAAACACCCGTATTTTTCCTTGAGATTTTTCAGGTCTTCCGGGTTTTGTCTGATCCCGGTGTCATTTCTATTTTCGTGAGGAAGTGTGGGTAGGGGGGGGGGGGAGGGGATGGAGCAGGGATGAGGAAGACCTCCAAGTAACTACGCCGGTATAACAAACGTGAAAAATAGATTCCTATCCTCGACACGCTTCTTCCCAAAATGTTTGGCCAAGGTGCATTGATAATGATCGATGTGATGATCTGTCTGGCGAGAGCCTTGCAGATAACACTACTACAGTAGATCAAGACAGAGGACGAAATGACAACCCCGCATCGCATTCGTATATCTGACGAATACAAAAGTTAAGCTAAAACACGAAAGAGCAAAAAGGTTCTATAGTGTGCGCGGCGTATCTTGAATCCTGCACTTATTTTGTGATCGGCTACGCCTTCCTGGAGGGGGGCGGCTTTAACCGACGGCCGCCATTGTTTTTGTAACCACTTTGGATATCAACAAGGCACTCTGCGACCAAACACGTACAATCGATTTTTTGTGTTCATTCTCGGGCGAACTCAAGATGGGCCGCGGACACTATAATTTCTAGACAGCTGTTTGACACTGGTATCTAATGACAAGAAGTGGTACTAAACGTAGGCGTTTTTAAGTCTCTCTTATTGACGTATTTAATGCTAAATAAATCCACATTAAGTCTTTTGGAATTGAATATCAGACTACCTCCCAAGAAATAAAAAAAAACCGTAACGGGAAAAAAAAAAAGAATGACAGTGCCATTCTGAAACAATATTTCCGCTATGCCCCACCTCGATTTTACCCTCCCCATAACAATTCCCCCCTCCCCTCCCTTCTACCCACTGCCGTTACCCCATAAGGAACGCCATATGACAAGATTATTTGTTTTCCTTTCCACCCGGAATTATTTTCGTTTCTTCCGGCAGTGGGTTTCTTGCGGTTTGATTGGGGAGGCTTCAGGATGAGGTTGTTTATTGTTCCGGATCAAAGCGCGGCCCCCTATAATTCTGATTGCGCTCACCCAGTGTTTCTTTATCCGTATTGTCCAGTTGTGAATTTCTAGCAGTTCTGACTGGGGAGGCTTTTAGTCCAGTCAATCAAATTAGACCAAAGGGGGGGTGGGGGGGGGGGGTTGAGGCTTAATGGCGCATCGACAGCTTGGTCATTAGCACCACCCTCAGTCACAGTGCAGTGGTATTAGATCAAAGGCACGGAATAATTCGTAATATGCTGATTTTTGGCACAGACGTTCGTAGCGACACCACGTTCAACACACTAAAAGTCCTCAGCTGTCCCGAGTCGAGCTGGCGCCGCCATGTTGGAAACATTGCGCCCGAAATCGTTTTTTTTTTCAACACATCTCGGTAACGGTTGCACAGGCGTGAAAATATGTTCTGTCCGAAATTGTAGAGCGCGAAAATTTCTAAAAAAAAAAAAAAAAGGTTCTATCAATTTGTTTCATTGATTCAACGATTTAGGCAAATAAACGGTGCAGAAGTGTTTATGGAGCTAATGGAGCTATATGAAGCTGGGTTTCCTCCCTCATGCGGCAAAAAACAACTGTTCCTGATGGTGGTGAAAGCTTCCAGTTAACATCTGCCGCTTGAGCCTAATAACAAGCTATAAGCTTATTGGCTGACACCTTGTATTATTTTTTATTTTTTATTTTAATGCCACCATCCAACATGGCGCCCGGAATCGTTTACTTCAATATATCACGGAAGCGGAAGCAAGAAAATATATAATAAATACGCTTTAAACACAGGTGATTGTGTTCAAAACGTCGCAAGTTTCTATTTGTATCTAGTGTCTATTTTGGTTTACCGTATCTCAAGTTTAAAATATGCAACGCCCCCCTTTCCGCCGCCTCCCCCCGCCTCGTTAGCTCCGACCCCGTTCATTATACGGAATGAGTTCGTCTTTTACGGCTCGGTTTCCAATTATTAGATTTTCCATAAAAGCAGCTGCCACATTCTATTCACAAATTGGAAGGGTGGGTCACCGTAAATGGTGCGGGGGCGTGCGAATCGTACAGGCAAAGGTGAAGACGATCAAATCAACACAATACAGGAAAGATGGAAAAGTTATTACGCAATGAAAAGGAAAGAGAAAAAAAAAACAATTATTTTTCAAAAGAATGAACACTTAAAAACGCCACGCGTGAGTTACCGCCTGCCATTTATCCGGAGTGAAGTTTGCTGGCGCAACAACAACAACAACGACGAGGGAACAAAAGGAAAGTCTTAAGTGGGTCACAAAGCACATGAAAACATTATGGTGCTTGTTCGCACTTGTTGCTGTGGTTTCTCTCTGGCCCAGGGTACACTGTCAACTGGCATTGTGTCAACGGTGAGTTTTCGTCGTTACATTTTGTATAGTTGTTGATTTACATCAATACGAAAGCTGGTTGAGAAGCCATTAAGTTACGAATAATTTAGCTTTTTAAAGCGGCTACATGAATATATAAAAATATTCGCCAAATTACTACGACCAAGAATTTATAGGGTTTGGGAGGAGAATTTGTAACTCTAAAAAACTCTAAAAAGTCCCTATTGAAGCGTCTTACATCCATTCCAATTAGTTCCGTCCGATTTTTCAGAGGGCGCCACACGTTCCATCTGGTACTTTTTGCTCATTTTTCGGCCCAAATCTAAAGTAGACTAAATTACAACTAAGCTAAACTAAATAATAATTAAATATAGGCTAGTGTTGGTTTAGTTTAGTTTAATTTTAGACTGAAAACTGAGTAGAAATATTCACATAAAACTAGTGGCGCCCTCTTTAAACTTAGACTGAACTAATTGGAATGGATATAAGACGTTTCAAAAGGGGTCTCAAGTTACAATTCTCCTCCCAAACCCTATAAATTCGTGCTACGACTGAATCATAGTTTAAAAAAGCCAAAAAACAATAATGAAAAACTGACATTGTTGGCAGCGGTGAACTGGGGGATTATTTCTAATCCCAGGAAATAATAATTGTAATCCCGGGATTCCAGGATTCTTTTCTCTCAATCCTGGGATGTCGGAATTAATCCCGAAATTTCGGAATTCTTTGTCATGACGTTCATGCGCAAAAAAATTATATAAAAGAAAGTGAGGAGACAGGCGCTTCTTTATTTGAAAGAAATTTCGTTTTTGATAACGTCATTTTTTAAAATACTCACTGTTTAATTCTGATACTCTTAAAATTGACAATACTCATCCTCATGTCGATTATGGCATATCAACGATTCTGGGTTTTCGTACAAAAAATCTCCAGCTAAATTGTCCCTCTCATCTCGTCGTGGGGAATATAACCCACAGTTTGGGTTCGTGCTCCCTAAAAGCAACAAACAAACAAACAAAAATTGAAAATTGAAGTGATCATAGAAAACAAAGGAATTGTCGAGTTTACTTCCTTTTCAACTGCTATGGTTATCTCTAGGGATCGGCCGATATGACTTTTTACCAATACGATCCAATACCGATGAAGGGTAAACCGTTCCGATCCGATCTTATCCGATGCCGATGTCGATGTCGATACCGATAATAAAAAATACACCACTAAAAATTTAATTTCCACACAAATGCAACTTCAGTTACTGATTTTGCATGGGTCCTAGTCTGGTAAGATTATCCAAAACGTTCTGTGCAGTAATAACAGTATTTTTTTTTCTTTTATTCCTACTTATGAACTTTGAACTTTAATGGGTACAACGAGGTACAATGAGGTAGTAAAGAAAAACATATATACACATACATACATACATACATTATGGCTTTAGTACATTCATCTTCTCAGATTTTAAGTAGGTCGTTGTAAAACTTAAGACACAACTATTATGTGGTACATTTTCATTACAATTGAACAAATAGCTTTGCTTTTCTCACTTGGTTGTTGCTTTTGCCGCGCTAGCTGTCGAGTTCTGCCGGGAAGACGGTTTTGTTTCTTGGCGTAACGAATATCTGTATCGGTAGCATTACAGAGGTCCGATACCGATATGGCAAAAAAAAAAACAGATAAATACAGATTATACCGATACCAATATCGGACTATCGCTAGTTATCTTGGGACGGAGAGGGACAATTTTGCTAGAGAAAAATCATTATAGAACAAAATTTTTGACAAGTTGGTGTGAAACTTGCGCAATTGACAGCAGCTACTGCAGTCAGCTCTGAAAATATCATTAATTCCGTATTTCAACCCTTTTATTTTTTCTTCGAATAATGGGACAGGAGACTTTTCGTCCCGAGCTAATGTTTTTTTTTTTTTATAATTGTAAATTATTAGAAAATTTGATGTTTTAAGGTTTTATCTTTAGATTCCGTTAAGGATATAATTTTACAAACTATATCTATTGTGTGAGCGGTTTATCTTGAGTCCTGCAGGTATTTTATGAGCGGCTACGTTTTCCTGGAGGGGGCGGCATTAATCGACGGCCGCCATTGTTTTTGTAACCATCTCGGATATCAACAAGGCACTCTGCTACCAAAAACATACAATTGATTATCTTTGTCGTTCTGGGGCGAACTCAAGATAGGCCGCGGACACTACAGGTAATTCTTTTTTTTAAATCGACCAACGGACAACACTTTAATACTTCAGTAGAGTGAACAGCGAGTGTGAAACCTAGTGGCTACAATCGACGGCCTATTTGGAACAGTTTTTGGACTGAAAGCTAAAAAAAAAAAAAAAACCGGTGTTGCCACTGAGGGTTTCGATAAAGTTAGAAATCTCATGCACGCCAGATTTAGATTTATAAATCCGTTACAAATCTTGTGCAAATCTTTTAAATCTGTAAATCTTGTGTACATCATTCAAGTCTTGTGTAAATCATTCAAATCTTACTTAAATCTTTTGTAAATCTTTAAATCCCTATAAATCGTCATGTAAATCTTTAAACCTGTAAATCTGTAAAACTTTACGTAAATCTTCTGTAAATACGTGTAAATCTTGAAAAATCTCAAGTAAGTCATTAAAGCTTACTTAAATCTTTAATAAATCTTTAAATCCCAGAAAATCTGCAAATTTTAATGTAAATCTTCAAATCTGTGTAAATCTGCAAAACCTTATGTAAATCTTTAAATCTTCTGCAAATCCGTGTAAATCTTGCAAAGCTTTACGTAAATCATTAAATCCTATTTAAATCTTTTGTAAATCTTTAAATCCCAGCAAATCCGTAAATCTCTTGGAAGATTTATAGATTTACAAATCTCGTACAGTTTTTTGTCTTTGTCGAACCACCCAAACCAGCTGACCCGGTATAGAGCAGTGACATTTGCCGCCATATTGGCACCAGTATGGGTTTTGGAGAGCATAACTACAAGGTGCACTACATAAAAATGGAAGGAAAACAACGCAAGAGCGGATTTCTTAGGCTTAAAATAACGTTGTTTTCTCCAACATCAAAAATCGCGCGTCTTAGGTCTAAGAAATCAATGTTCACAGCATCGGCTTCAGTATGACGCCCTTCTGTTTCTCTCTGCAGTGCCCCTTGCAGCTAACCCATTAAGCATAGAGTTATATACAATAACACTACGTCGTGTCACTGCTGTATAGAGATCTCTGCCTATACCGCCTGGTCCATTCTGCCCGTGATCGTTGGTATATACATGATTTACACAACGGCTCAAAAATATTCAATAAGGATAAGATATCAGCACCAAACAAAGTTCGACGAAAGTGTAGCCGAAAATTTGAACAAAATCTAAAACGTACACAGCGTTTAGGAGATTAGTGCACACCGTTTTCAAGTACAAGATAGCCACGAAGCATTGTAAAATCCCAAAAGTAATCGCGTGATCGTTGGTATCAGTGTTGAATTTTTTTCATTTTAAGATCAAACCTGCGTAAAAATTGCAAAGACGGTGGTGGACTCAGTGGTGCGTTCAGGCATCGGTGCACCTAGCTTATGCCTAGAGCCCCGAATTTTCAGGGGTTCCAAATAGCTTTAAAAAAATGTTTTTATTATTTAGTATACTAATGATCGTATTTTATCCTATGTGATCAAAAATAATTTCTTTCGAAGGCTTCACATTTACCGTATTTAGAGAAACAAATGCAGGCTGTAGACTGTAAGCTATAAATGTACAATAAATCAAAATTCAAGATACAATAGGCAACTCGAATTGTTATTAATCTATACGTCATATCAAAAACCAAAAGTTATTAAAAGGGCTGCCAAGTTTATAACGATTTGGCCTTTTAAAAAAGTATCAGTACAAAGATTAAATAAAAATATTTCCCACTTTCGGTAGCCATGTTAAAAAATTAATATGAATGTGCATATTTGCAGATACTATATAAACGTTGTGTAGTTCTAAAGAAATAAATATTTTATTACACAATTGCAATAAATTGTTTGTTATCAAGAATACGAAAATTTGTTGTAAAATTGCTTTAAAATTCATAACTAACAGGACAACCCCTTAGTCGTAAACATTGTTTATCTTTGGAAAGCAACACTTCGTTGGAGTTACTTCGGTATTATTTGTTACCTTTTCCTGATGACATGAAACGCACAGGACAGTTATTTACTCGTTTTCAATGGCTTCTTCAGTTGGATGCGGGTCTATCGACCTGCTGATGAAAGACAACTGCAGCTGTATTTTTGAAGCGCTTCCATCAGAAATCCTGGCGCCAGACGGAGAGAGGAAATACTATGCTAAACCATGCGCAATGGCCGTTTGCCGTGACGTCACCATGAGTTAGCCAGTGACGAACGAGAACAACGGCTGTTCCGCCGTCTGATTGGACTAACCCAGTCACGTGATATGCACGTCATAGCAAACAGCCATGGCGCGTGGTATAGGTAATTCCGATCGGAAATTCCTAGGATCTCTTACATGCCACAATCGACATAAGCACGACGCATTGCAGGGCCCCTTCTCTTCCCGAAAATGCCAGGGGTGGCTGAGGTCAAAATTGAACCCAGGACCTCTCGCGCACATGAAATGGTCATACTAACATTAGGCTACCTTGCCCCAACAACAGCTGGCTGCCATTTTTTTTGTTGTTGTTGCTGAAAGTTTGTTGTGCGTATCTCCGTTTCAGCTCCTTGTACGTGGTTGTGAAGGGGTCTGCCCTCATTCTACCTAAGTGAATGGATAGTATTTTTGGTTTATTTATGGAAACCCCGAATTGTGGCTTATTTTATAGAATTTTGGAGTGGAAAATTACTGGCCATTTTGTGGCTGCTCAAACAAATCCAGACCACAAAAAGCAGCAAACATTGTTTAAAAATGGATAGTAGTTTTGGTTTATTTATGGAAACCCCGAATTTTAAGTCAGTTTGGTATAGCTTCTAAACCCAAATTTGGACTGTGACAAACAACCTTGCTAAAAAATGGAGATTATTTTACGTTTCGTGTAATGGAACCCCCAATAGTGACCAAAGGTTCTATTCCCGTTTTCTTAAAGAATTTGAGACATTTTATTATTTTTTTACTTGTAGGTTGTGTCTGTCCCAGTCACTTGATAGAAAAAAGTGCTTGGCTCACTGCCATTCAATGCCCACCTTCCACTTTTCAACAAGCTTGCTTCCACAAAAAAATTACAGTTTCCGCCTTGGGGCCCAGTGTCGGGGAGGGGGGGGGGGGGCGGGAAGTACATCTTCCCTATAGTTTGCTTTACAAGAGGCTACCTCACAAACACAGACTTCGATGGACTCTGATTCTTGTCATGTTTCCTTGGGTTTATTCATTACGTACCATTACCGGAAGAGAAGGAGTCACGAGACACGCAATGCCAAGTGAGAAAAACAAGGGCGGCTGAGCAAGTAATGGTGCAAGCCTCATTACAGGCTCCCCACACCAATAGCGGGTCCGTTATAAATTTTTAGGAGGGGCGATTTCGCATCAGGTAGGGGTCGAAAACATAATTTTTTAATCGTGGTCCCAGCTACCAAATTTTAGAGGGGGTTGGGAGGGGGGGCCCCACGGAAACAAGACTCATGTAACGCACGCAGTTTTTTTTACTGTTTTTTATTTTACAAAAAAAGAATACTTTTTATACCTAACAATTCCTGTTTAAACTAAAAAATTGCATGAATAATAAATTAGTTTTATTCATACCGATTTGTTATTCGATTACTTATTCGATTCTTCATGTGCATTTTTTACTTCGAGCTTTTCTGCTGTCCTAAAAATTGAGAAATATTTCTGAAACAATAGAGTAAATAATTAACATTTTCACATTTTTCGACGTTGGCATCGTCCGTTTTTTTTTTGTTGTTTTTTTTTTTTTTGCTTTCGTCCATATTTGTATTACGCTTAGTATTCAATGGAAGAAAGCTAAATTAAAGTGAACGAAAGCCAAAATAAAATAGGACGAGACAACGTAAAAATCCGGTAATTATACTACTTTTGTAAGTGTACCGCTGCCTGTATAGGGAATAATAACACTGAAATTTACACAGTTCGTGAAGATGACTTTAAACAATAGTACAGTATTATCAGCTCGTGTGTCTGATTCGGTTTTAGGAGGGACGATCGCTCCCACCATCCCCTCTCGATTCGCGCCTCCGCACCGCCAAAATGTTGGCTTCCGGACAAACAATCACCAGTCCGGACATATTTTTCATGACAATGCAACAAATCCTCCTACAATTAAAAAGATGTGAAAAGCAATACATTCACTTTAAACAAGGCTAAGTTCAAAATCAACCAAAAACAAGTTTTGCTAACTGAGAATTTCTGAGTATTTTAGCTTATTTACTTTCAGGCTGCGTTATGTAATATAAGGTCCAAGTTAAGCTTAGTATACTTATACAGACTCAAAGTTTTTTCCATTATTCAAAACTGTTTTCTCTTCAAGGTTCAGATATCGATTGCACGGGATATGCCCTTCAAAGCCATGCAAAACTCAATCCCTTAAGAAACTTTGAAAATGTTAAGGAAAAATCATAACACATTCATACCGCTCAGTATTTCTCTGCCAAAGATAATAGACCTAGTTTCTTTCCCAAGTTAATAGACCGCGTGCATAGTTTTCTCCACTGCTGTTGTTAGGAAGTTTTTTTTAATACGAAATTTTAACGATCCTTAAGTCAGCCTAAGCAATTAATGCTTGTATGGCTGCACAGGCTCAATTTTCAACATTACCAGATTTTTAGAGAAGAAGAAATATCTGGTAAAGGGAGGTGCCAGCCCGGGGATTCGATCCGGGAAACCTCCGATCTTCGGTCGGGGCCGAAAGATTGTCCAGAATTAGCCAGAATACATCCCATAGCCACTGAAGGAGCATGGTAGCCTCTCACGCTACCCTGGCCGGAAGCCCTGGTGGGGACTTTGCCAAGATCCCCTTTCCAAGAGTTCGACCAGATCCGCAAACCTCCAGCAACCAGGCTGAGCTCTCTCACTGCTCAGATCTGCAAACCTCCAGCAACCAGGCTGAGCTCTCTCACTGCTCAGATCCGCAAACCTCCAGCAACCAGGCTGAGCTCTCTCACTGCTCAGCCACGATGACCAGATATAAGCAAAGCAACTATCCCACGACTATTTTGAGTGTTTTGGAAGAGTATCTACTACTCTATGGGATATACACGTACGAAGGCTGAATAACACTCAAAATAGTCGTGGGATAGTTGCTTTGCTTATAGCTTCCTAACAACTGCAGTGGAGAAAACTTTGCAAAAATTACGCATGCAATTACAATCACACAAAATTCATTTACCTCCGGCTCACAAATACAAAACTTCTAAGTATACAACCACGTTAACATCTGCAAAAGTTTAGGCCAGTAAAATTTCTTTATATGTTAAGCAAATAATCGAGAGCAATTCAGATGTATTTTTTATTGTAAATTACACAGTCCAATAAAATGCGTACGAGTACTGGAAGTTGACGCAAATCAAAAAATTCGTTAAGTCCAAGTGAATTGGTGAAAAATCCAGTCCAAATGCTGTCAAATTCTAAATATGATTAACAATAGGCTAGTGGTTTTCCATTTTTAAATTGGATTCTGCAATAGAACCCTATACTTTTAAAAGCTGGTATATCCCATAACAGAAGTCAAAGGCATGATTAAATTTTGTAGGTGAAGTTATTAGGCTACAGTGAAGTCACATTAAGATAGGAGGATATTTAATACGGATACGAACGAATATTTAAATATGCGGCAATCAAAATTGCCAAAACAAAAAATACAAAAACAATAAGGAAAATTATTGCACACAATTTTGGTTGAGGTCACAGATCCAAGTTTGTACTTATAGTGTCCGCAGCCTATATTGAGTTCGCCCCAGAATGAACACAAATAATCGATTGTACGTTTTTGGTAGCAGAGTGCCTTGTTGATAGCCAAAATAGTTACAATAACAATGGCGACCGTCGATCAAAGCCGCCCCCTCCAGGAAGACGTAGCCGATCAAAAAATACGTGCAGGACTCAAGATACGCCGCGCAAACACTAACCACCTAAAAAAAAATTGTGCAATGAATGAAGCACCGACGTAAACAAGTACTTAACAATGATTTTGTACCAACACGACGCTGACTTGCAAAATAACAGTGCGTTTATTTTCACTTTAAGTTGTTTTGAATCTTTGGAGGTCACTGGCCATATTTCTAACAGGTGCCCTTGTCATTCCACGTCAATATTAGCCAATCATGCACTTGTATGTCACAACAAGCGCTGTAAATGGTACGTGTATTCACTTCAGTAGTTTCTGGTTGTTTGTAAACGAAGTGTTTATTGCACACGGTGTCCAATCGTTCTGCACATACTACGCAGTTGGGCAAGAATCGTGTTGTTGTCCCCGTGAGCGGATGTGCTGTCGGAGTTGTTCGAAAATTGTCGTGAAGGTGGCGGTTGAGGCGGTGTGTGGTTGTAATCCCACCTGCTTTGTTTTGAAGACCACTACTTGGTCGGTTTAGCAGTCGGACTGGCCCCCTTCAGGGCCCCTTAATGGAGCAAATTCTGAAA
>JAHWFP010221011.1:8686-23760 GCA_023313725.1 Lithobius niger
GTAACGCGACGCGCGGTCTTATTGAGTACTGTACGATGGACCATGCCGAGAAATGAAGGCACAGAGTTTACTGTTTTCATTAATCAAGAAAGAAAGTTACAGGTTCAAGACGATCAGATACTGCCCTAGTTCTACCTATAAGTTGAATAAAGTTGAATTGAAGATTTGTATAAAGAAACTGTAAGCTGTTCTGATTGAACGAATCCTGACCATGTTGTTGTGTTTTGTGACCTTGTAATTCCGTGCCCCATCTCCTTGCATTTCATGCCCCCCCTCTCCTCAGTATATATCGTCGGCTCAGGAATTAAAGTTAAAGTTTGGAACTGAACGTTTCACGACAATCGGTTCACAAAACATGGGACAATTACCGTCCCAAAAAAAGTCTCCAACATTCACTTCATTGCTGCGTTTAGCGTACGTCGAATTTGATTTCAACTTATGCAGTCTCCAACCCCCTTTTTTTATTTTTTATTTCTGGTGGTTTGTGGCGGGGATTGCCCCAGACCCCCCCCCCCCCTCCTCCGTGATTCTGCCGCTGGTTCGGTCAAAAATTAAAAGAAAAAGGAAAACTAACCCAACGTTTCTGGTTAACGCTGCATGACACGCAGACATTATTCCGTGTGAAATTACTATTAGGTACATATAAACCTTGAAAACAAATTTTTAACAGTTGTCTGATGGTGCAAAAAAAATTAGACCTTCGTCTACTCAGTTTATTCCCCCACCCCCCTAAAATGGCGGTATTCTATTTCCAAGCGATTCTGGTGGGAATTGTCCAGCCTTGTCAGTGTTTCACGAACTGAGCCTACAGCTACCGAATTGTATTTATTGTATTAACACTGGCGATAGCCAGTGTTAGTAAGGGTCAGCCTAGGGTCTCTGTGTTAAACTCTTAACTTTGAGAGCTTATAACGCCGTCAAAAGTGAACATTTTAAAACCAAATTTGGAATCCAGCCTCGACTAGTCAAGGCCTCTCTACATTCCAAAAATTGTGAAATTCGGTCCAGCGAAATCCGAGATCCAGAGAGGGACCAAATAGACAACTTCTTGTTCTGCTTCTTCTTGTTGTTGTTGTTCTGGGGATACTTTCGTCTGTCCTCTCTACAGGTCAAACCATTTGTCCTATAAAGCTGGTTCTTAGCTCATTTTACAGGTATTGCTCTGCAGATGTGCCCTTTCCATAAGGCATTTTCTAATTGGTCAAGTGGTTCAGGGGTTATGGAGCTGTAAACGACCAGATTGATTGTTTTACGTTGTTTTAAACATTGTTGTTATGCAACAATGCCAATTAGCAAACGCCAGCTGCAAGACTGAAGATTAAAGGATTTGTTTCTATTATTAACTGGCGATAGCCAGTGTTAGTAATAGTCAGCCTAGGGTCTCTGTGTTAAACTTTCAATTTGGACCGTCAACTGCACTGTTTTACAGTTTAGCTGCAATTCTAAAAGTAACACGAATTAATAAACAAAAACGGAACGTTAAATGTTTAGGGTAAGGGTCTAAAAGTCAAAACCTAGAATGAACACGGACAAGCTTTGACAGTAAGGGTCTAGGTGTAAAATTTTGTAAGAGGCTGGTAAGCATTAGACCCTTACTACCCGGTGGTCAGAAATAAATACATTTTGACGAAAAACAGGAAATCCTCCTACAATGACCCATGTGATGATCCAGTGGTTGGTATACGTTTGCTGCTTTGCTTTATGTTGAAAATTATTTGTCCATTTAGTAACATAGCAGGGTATTCGCAGCAGAGAGCATTACTGATTATCCTCTAACGTAAATCTACGAAATATAATAAAATATTCTAAAGCATCAAAAGACAAAATGCCAAACTTCACAAGAATCTTGTGTTCTTAAAGTTCCATAACAATATTCTAAGAACAAGAAACCTGCTACAACAGTTCATACACATTCTGTCCGAATAGAGTAGAACTAAGCTAACCACCGGGTAGTAAGGGTCTAATGCTTACCAGCCTCTTACAAAATTTTACACCTAGACCCTTACTGTCAAAGCTTGTCCGTGTTCATTCTAGGTTTTGACTTTTAGACCATCGCCTGCGCATACCATCGTTCAGTGGAACTGTCAAAGTTATCGGACCCATGCGGAAGAGCTGCGGCTGCTTTTGTCGCATTGGCGACCTCTGTGCTGCTGCCTTCAGGAAACTTGCTTTAAGGCGTCGGATAATCCGGTTGTTAGGGGTTACTCTGTCTACCGTCTGGATGCAGACCCTGTGCCACGTGCACATGGTGGTGTTGCAGTGCTGGTTCAACACTCTCAGCCGCATGCCAGTGTGCCTCTGCACACTAGATTTCAGGCGGTAGCAGTTCGAGTTTCTTTCCAATTGGATATTACTGTCTGTTCGCTTTATTTGCCACCGGATGAGGTCTTTGGGGTTGGTGACCTGGAGGACCTGGTTCGACAGCTTCCTGCCCCGTTCCTCTTGCTGGGCGACTTTAACAGCCACCATGTCCAGTGGGGAGGACCAAATACTGACAACAAGGGAAGGATCCTGAACGATGGAGCCATGACACACTGTAACTTGGCAACGGGCAATTGGTCAGCGGTGGACTTAGCCTTTTGCTCGCTGGCCATCCCAGTTCACTTCACTTGGGCTGTCACTGCCGATCTGCATGGAAGTGATCACCTCCCCATTGTGTTGTCCACAACACAAGGGGGTTCTGTGGCTTCCAGGCCAGCCCGGTGGGCGCTTAAGCGTGCTGAATGGTCAGCCTTTGCTGAGGCTGCTGTGTTTCAGCGTGCGGTTGAGGACTTTTCTGATGTGGATGAACTTTCCACTCATTTCACTGATGTGGTCCTTGCTGCTGCTCATGCAACTATCCCGCGTACGTCCACACAGCCGCGGCGGGTTCCTGTTCCGTGGTGGACGCCTGCTTGCGGGCAGGCCATTCAGGCCCGCCGGCGAGCGTTGCGGGCATTCACGGTCAGCCCGACTACTGGCAACTTTGTAGCGTTTAAGCGCTGTCGTGCCCGTGCCAGGTATGTCATCCGTGAGGCTAGACGTGCTTCGTGGGCAGCTTATGTTTCGTCGATCACGCGCTCCACGCCTTCTCAGCAGGTGTGGCGGAAGGTGCGCCAGATTTCGGGGAGGAGCGTGCCTTCCCCGGTTTCACAGCTGAAGGTGGCGAATACCGTGATCTCTTCTGTGCCAGATATCGCCAATTGTCTTGCGTCTGCATTTGCGCGGGTCTCGGGTGATGACCATTATGATCCTGGTTTCCTCGGGATTAAGCGTAGAGAAGAGGCTCGCTTTCTTGACTTTCGCTCCGATGGGCTAGAGGAGTACAATTTACCGCTTACCTGGCAGGAATTTGTTTCAGCTTTGTCCAAGTCGCATGACTCCGCCCCGGGGCCTGATGATATTCACTATCAACTGTTGAAACATCTGCCTCTTGCATCCCAGCAGTTCTTGCTGGGGATGTTCAACCGTGTGTGGGCAGAGGGCTCTATTCCAGCAGCATGGAAGACAGCAGTGGTCATCCCGATTGTAAAACCGGGCAAAGACCCTACTTCTCCTTCCAGTTATCGCCCAATCGCTCTGACTAGTTGTGTCTGTAAACTTATGGAACGGATGGTCAGTGAGCGGTTGGTGTGGGTGTTGGAATCACGGGGATTCTTATCTGTGTCCCAGTGTGGCTTTCGACGGTTTCGGTCAACTATCGATCATCTAGTTGCCCTTGAATCAGATGTGAGGGAGGCTTTTCGCCTGCGTCATCATCTGGTTCAGGTTTTCTTTGACTTGGAGAAGGCGTATGATACGACGTGGCGTTATGGGATTCTCCGTAATCTTTATAACTATGGCTTGAGGGGACAGATGCCACTGTTGCTTTCTGCTTACCTCTCAGGCCGTTCTTTTCGCGTTCGTGTCGGGGCGACTCTTTCCCGCCCGTTTGTCTTGGAGAATGGTGTGCCTCAAGGTGGTGTTCTTAGTGTCGTCTTGTTTGCTATAGGGATCAACCCCATTGCTCAGCAAGCTGCTGTTCCCCAGTCATTGTTTGTCGATGACTTCGGCCTGCGCTTTCGGGCAGCTCGCATGCAGACCTGCGAGCGGCAGCTACAGCTGGCAATTAACAAAGTCCAGACCTGGGCGGTAAGTAATGGTTTCCGGTTTTCTCCGGACAAGACTGTGTGCATCCACTTTTGCCGCCAACGAACACTGCACCCGGATCCTTGCCTGTACTTGGGGCAGGCACAAATTCCTGTTGTCCCACATGCACGTTTCCTGGGTCTGGTGTTCGATTCCATGTTGTCTTGGCTTCCACACTTACGCCAGCTTAAAGACAAGGCTTTGCGGGCGCTTAACATCTTGCGGGTCCTGTCGGGCACTTCATGGGGTGCCGATCGCGCTGCCATGTTGCGCCTCTACCGAGCCCTTGTCCGCAGCAAACTTGATTATGCGTGTATGGTCTATGATTCGGCTAGTGACTCCACTCTCCAGATGTTGGACACAGTGCATCACAGTGGCCTGCGTGTGGCGACTGGGGCTTTTCGAACTTCTCCAGTGGTCAGCCTCTATGCTGAGGCCTCGGAGCCACCTTTGGCCATTCGTCGGCGACAGCTTGCCATTCAGTATGCTGTGCGTTTGCGTGCTGTGCAATCCAGTCCTGCTTGGTCCATCGTAGACGCAGGGTGGGTAAGGGTGATTTCCGCGATAGGCTCCAGCAGTCCTGTCACGAGATAGCCTTTGAAATGCCCTGCGTCTTGAGGCTTGAGAGAATGCCAGTTGCCCCTTGGCTTGTCCCAGGTGGCAGTTTCATTTTTGCTCTGGCGTCCCTCCCGAAGGGTTCCACTTTACCAGCAAGGTACTTACAGGAGTTCCGGCGGCTGAGTTCTCAGTATGCCGGTTATCAGCGCCTGTTTACTGATGGGTCGAAGTCCGACGTTGGCGTGGCGTGTGCTTGTGTGTGTAAGGGTGTAACGATTGCCCATCGCCTTCCATCAGGCTATTCTGTGTTCTCTGCAGAGCTTTTGGCTCTTGGTTTGGTGGTGGAATGGATCCTTGACCTTCAGGGCACGCATTTCATTGTCTTTAGTGATTCCATGAGTGCCCTGGAGTCCTTGGCGAATTACAATCCTCGGAACCCCTTGACACAACGTGTCCAAGCTTTGCTTTCCCGCTTGCCTGGCCAGCGGAAAACCGTGTTTTTCTGCTGGATCCCGGGCCATGTTGGGATAGCAGGGAATGAACAAGCTGATTCTGCTGCGAAAGGGGCCCTTTCTGGCCCTCTCGGTAGGGATCTCAGCCTTGTTCCCTCAGATGCCTTTCCAACTCTGCGTCTGAGGTTACACGCTTTTTGGCAAACCTTGTGGGACAGACAAGACGGTAATAAGTTACGGACCATTAAAGGCACTGTCGAGGAGTGGCACTCGGCGTGTCGCCGCAGTCGCCGTGAGGAGGTTGTGTTGGCCCGTTTGCGGATTGGTCACACCCGGCTTACTCACTGTTTCCTTTTGCGGGGGGTTGACCCTCCTGAATGTTCTTGGTGTCGACGGCCACTTACGGTCCGGCACTTACTTGTTGATTGTCGCCATCTTGATGGTGTTCGTCGTCGGTTCCATCTTCCGCATGACATTGCGCGTCAATTGGGCGATAAGTCTGTCCTCCTGTCCGGTGTTTTTCAATTTTTGCAGGAGGTACAGATGTATGACAAGATTTAGATTAGGGGTTTGAATAACATCTCTGTAATGTGTGGTGCAGTGGCAACCCGGACCACTGCACTGTGACTGAGGTTGGCGCTAATGACCAAGTTGTCGACGCGCCATTAAGCCTCAATCCCCCCCCCACTTTTAGACCCTTACCCTAAACATTTAACGTTCCGTTTTTGTTTATTAATATTTTATTGTTTCATTTCATTAACTAAGGCCGCCAGCGAACAGAGCGACTTGGCAGCGTGGCCAGGTTGCTGCAGCCAATGAAAATTATTAGCGCGTGGTTTTATATAAACGGTAAGCATTCTCATTGGCTGCAGCGACCTGGCCGCGCGGCCAAGTCGCTCAGTGCGCGGGCGGCCTAAGTCTTTGTTTTATTGATTGATTGTTTATTGATTTATTGACTGTCTGCCTTTGTTAACTCTTCGTGGTTTCAATCCCATGTAATTCTTTCCAAAAATGCACTTACATTTCCCCTAAAATGGCGTCAGTCAATTCGGAACGATTCTGGCATGAATGGTCAGCGCTTCACGAAGTAGGCCCAAGCATAATAGCTAAATAAATACGGATGCACACCTATTTACGTTGTCTTTTAGACTTAAATGGCGGACTGCCTGAGCGGGGAATTGAACTCACGACCTTTGAACCAAATGCCGAGGTCCTAGTGTTGAGCCACTCGGTATTTGGTTTCAAAGGTCGTAGGTTCTATTCCCCGCTCAAGCAGTCTGACATTTATGTCCAAGAGGTTGCCATCAGTATTTATTTAATCCTTATCGAGCCCATTTGGCTTTCCGTCCTGTTTAAGCATAATAGTGACGGAATTGTACTGTAAAATTGAGAGTAGGTTTGTTACATCGAATATTTATTATTTCAGTTCATTAACTACGTTGTTATTTTTTTTTATTTGTAAAAAAATAGGATGGTTAAAAGTGAAAATGCTTACTACCGAGGCGACTCATACACATCGGATGATAATTAGTTCGCGAAGTTGAAGGCGTTTCGTAGCGTAGAATATTCTTATTAAACAAAACATTTTTCTAACAGGATGATTTCAACACGGATTTGTAATAAAAAGGAAACTCCGATCACTACAATAAGAATATTAAAAAGCACAAAAAGCAGTCAACGTGAAAAAAGCCGGCAAGTGCACATTTATACAGTAAAGTGCGACGTTTCGGGATCGTTCATCCCGTTGTCAAAGAAAAAGTTGTTTTATAGCGTAAGCTAAAAGTCAAAACAAGATATATTTGAATGGTTCCCCAGTTCAAAGACAGGTAAGCCAGAGTAGTAAAAGAGCTTCGTCAGGGAGAGGTCGACCCAGGCCAAGCTTTTCCGCTGACTGGGCTTCACTATTTAGTCTTCTGTACAGCCGTACCGGCGGAGAAGACTATTGCAACGACTTTGTCCGTCCGTCCGTCTGTCGCTTTTTTCAACTTCGCAACGGTACCAGCTATTGACGACCATTGTTTACAACGTTAGATTCAGTATTAGAAGTTAGTTAAATTACATGGCAAATTAAAACATCGTTACTTCCTTATACCTAATAGAATTCTTCGAGGTAACTAAACTAGGAAACAGGCTTAGGGCCTATTGTAGGCGGAGCGAACGAATCTTCATTTCAAACTTATATTTAGTTTTTATTTTAATGACGATACCACATTTGTTAATAATTCTTAAAAATCTGGGTATATTACTTAATGGGCTTTGTTGGGCTGTTTGCCTTTTGGTGTGATGTACTGCTGTTCTTCGCTGGCCTTTTTCTTATTTTAGCCTTTTTTTTTTATGTAGGCCTATATGTTAGGTTTCAAATTTACGTTAACAAGCTTTCGTTTGCTTCAGCATTTAATTTTTGTTTAGTTATTTGTAGCCTCTTTTCGCAGCCAACATTCAAGACGCGGGCCATCGCCACGAGTAAAAATAAAACAGCACGTAATAAGGCGTTTAACTGCAAGCCAAACAATCATCAGTACGATAGTTTTTAACAATAGTCAGAAGATTCAAAAGGTTCACAACACTGCTTTGGTATAAGATTTGACACCGCCACCAACGAAAATGTTAAGCTGGCACACCTCTATCACGCAATGCAAGATAATATATTATTTCCTAACTCTATGACTGCAACAGCGATCTCTATTATATAATCTGAAAGAAATAACCATCACAATTTAGGTTTAAAATGTGTTAGATTTTAGACCTAATTTTAGGTTTTAGGCCTAATTTTTAGCGTTTAGGCCTAATATTTATTGCCGATCTACTTTCGTTAGTAGCAGATTACAACAGTGGTTCGAGATTAAGCCTATTCCTTTATGCGATGCAACACGGTTTTGGTTTCGAATCCACGTTACCGTGGCAACCAGGAATTGAGAGAGGCGGGCAAATTATTGTTTCGTGCTTTTGTGTTTCGTCTGATGTAAATATCGTTTTATAATACCGCTTGGCCTTGATACGACGATTTCAGGTTTCATATTCGGGATTCCCAACGCTAGTGTAGGGGCCACTTTCGTTGCCATGTTGAATTGAATAATCTCCAAAGCATTCTTTTTTTAAATGAAACTAATGTGTGTCGTTAATGGAATCCTTTTGTTTTTATGGTTGCGTTTGTTACTGTAGTGGTTAAATGCAAGCATCAAATGTTATTATTTCGTTGAGTTATTATTTCGTCAAAAAAGATTATTAGTTAGAAAGAAGCAACCAAAATTTAATTTGCCGTGTTTTTTAAAGTTCACTTGACTACCATTAGCATTGTGTATGCTTCGTCGGAATTCCTTAACTATTCACGACTCCAAATTTACAATGGTGAGTTTAATAAATACATTAATAAATAATAAATACATAAAATAATAAATACATAAATACATCAAAGGTCCTGGGTTCGATTCCCCACTGAGGTAGTCTGACATATAAGTCCAAAAGGCAACGTAAATAGGTTTGCATCCGTATTTATTAAACCAATCTCGGGCCCATTGGCTTTCCGTCCCGTTTATACAATGGTGAGTGTTAGATATAAATTCGAAAATTTTAAAATTTCTACAGTTATAATTGTTCGATTTACGTTAAATTTTGGCTCAGCAATACTTTTGGGGATATAAAGTGTTGTGCGAAATTTCATTTCAATCAGACCTTTCGTTTGGGCTCCACCCAGACTAAAAAAGTGCAACCAACGGACCTACAGACCAACCAACCAACATTTTGCAGTTTGGTGTCCGTTATAGGCTACGCTTCGCTCGCTCCGCCAATTAAATAATAACATTTGATCGTCGAATTAAAATCCTAAGGTAACACTCAATAATAACAAATGGATTTTAGCTTCGTTTAAAATAGTCTCGTTGCATTGTTGCATGAATGAACAGGCTTACCGTCGAACAAAATTCTCCGTTAGGCCTATATCTGCTACTTACGAAATTAAAACTGCATTTTTAAAATTAGGCCTAAAAAAGGAAAATTAGGCCTAAAATCACGTTACCACGGCTACGTCAATTTGCTACGAGTAGCTTCCTGGCTTCATCAACAGCTTGTCTTCTGTCACTTCCCTACTACCACTGATCTATATAGGCTACGTTGCGCGTTACGTTTACCACTGTAACTGTGTGCCTGTAGTCGCACCGTGTTGCAAAAATGAATAGGCGTACTGTACAATCCATATCGCCGTTAGCTGCTACTTACGAAATTAAAACTGCTGGTTAAAATTAGGCCTAAAAGCTGAGAATTACGCCTAAAATGTAAAATTGGCCTAAAAGCTAACACATTTTTAACCGATAATTGTGATGGCTACCGCTTTTAGATTAGTATAATAGAGATAGTTGTTGTAGTGCATGAAAGAGGTGTGCGCCTCACCATTGGAAGTGGAGGAACTGTACAGAAGACTGGTTCCACTAGGCAGTCGCTGTAGCCGCTTGTTAAACTTTTAATCCTCTGGCTTACTTGTCTTTAAAATGGGAACCCATTTAAGGGTATCCTGTTTTGACTTTTAGCTTATGCTATAAAATATTTTTTTGCTTGACAACGGGATGAACAATCCCGAAACGTCGCATTTTACTGTATAAATGTGCACTTGCTGGATTTTTTCACACGTTGAATAGTAAAAAGAACACTAAGACTTCCTCCCACCGAGCAATAAACAGAAAACCAGCACCCACCAGACAACGTACGAAAAAGTTTAAATTTTAAGAAAAAAAACCTATGAACCTAAGTCCAAAGCCAGAATTTGGACAACAGAAAATTCAGTAGCTTCCTCTCTGCGAGGTCAAGTTGACAGCTCCTTTACGCATCTTCGTATGTCACTAAAAAAAAAACATCGAAGGCTTGCTTTTTAATTTAATAAGTTAGGCTACCATGTTAAGTTTACGAGCTGTGTACTGGCAGCTACAAAAACATTATAGGTCGTCATTCGCCACTAACCTTGTTTCCAGCTCACAACTGATTCATAAAAATAGTCTTTAACGTTAATATGACGAAAGCTGCAAGTCGACCTTAACGAGGTTTATTATTCAACCGACGTAATGAAAATGTTTTGAATTGAATAAACATTTCGCAATTCCTAGGAATTAATTCAGGTATATAAATGGGCAAAGTCAAGTCGTACAGTGTTATCAGTTCCTCAGCCGTCTGTTACCAACGGGTTGCTCTCAGGTCCGAAATATGGAGAATCTCTTTGCGGTAAGAATTAGAACGTAAGCAGTAGGTTTAGGTTAAAGATGTTCACACACCTGAGAGTAAGAATGGCTTATGTATATGTCGGCTGTTCGATCCTTTCGTTACACTTTATGTTGAAAACAATAATTAAAAAAAAGGTGCAACAATTACCCTTTCATGCACGGGCATTAAAGGAAAACGGTCATTAAAAATATTTAAAAGCAACACGTCTTTAGAAGGGTAAATTGGCATGTTGCTTTTAAATATTTTAATGACTTTCTCAACAACCAAATGGCTTATTTCCTCCATAATCGCTCAATTCCACAAAGACACTCACACAGTGTTGCTAATTTTCAACAGTACCACTGTTGTTTCATCTGGTCCTCCAAAGGTCAATTTAGGTCTCTGGTTACATCCAGGATTACATCCAGGTTACCTGTTGCCAGGATTTGAATCCATGCAACAGACAACAAGCAAGGATGTAACCAGAGACCTAAATTGACGTTAGGAGGGCCTGATGAAGACAGTAGTGGCACTGTTGAAAATTAGCAAGACAGTGTGAGTGTCTTCTTTGTGGAATTGAGCGATTATGAAGAAAATTAGCCATTTGACTGTTGATTATGAGTTTCACTGTAGTTCTGTTAACAATGTATTTAATGACTTCCATTTAATGCACGTGTAAAGGCTTCTGTGCTTTTTTACATTGTAACAGAAAGGGCTACAATGTCTTGAACAGCCGACATATACATACAGATAATTTTTGTGAGAAGTGACGTTGCTGGTGTAATGGAATCTCCTTGGTGTTTTAAGTGTCTTTTCACCATCAAACATTTTATACGTGCAGTCATATCAAGTCGCGACAATTAGATAAAGAATTTAGGCCACCAAAAGGATTTTACAACGTGTGGTCCATGAACTCGTATTGTTGATTGTCTGATACGACTCGGTAGAGCCAAACTCTTTAAATTTCCGACTAGATTAATTATAGCTTCTGCCTTCCATTTCCCAAAGCTTATCACCCAATTTCACGATTCTACTTTAACAAGAGAACAAGACGGCATTGCAACAATGGTTTAGGTCTGAGATTCAAAAGGAGGAGTGATATCGGATATCATGCCTGCTCTTGGATATCACGCCTGCTTATGAATTAAAGAACATCATGCTTGCTCCCGATGTTAAAAAGACGTTACAGCCTCGATTAAAAATTAAGAACTGCACCGAAACGAGCTAGATTTGCTTAAGTAAGAAAATAATGCTTTCGTTTTATTTATTTAATTTTTCTTGTAACATGAAAACATTTTGACACTGGACTGTAAAGGTTATTTACGATTTAAAATTACAAACAACGTCACAAGCCTTGATTAAAATATAGAACGGGGGGGGGGGGAGGAGGATGGGCATCCCTGAGATAACGATATTTACATACAGGGTGGTAAGTTGTGAGCAAGAAATGTCTTTAACGGATAAGACGGCAATTATTCCCCGAAAAATTGTGTAAAAAAATTGACGATGACTGTGTTCCTAATTTCGAAATGCAATGCAGGGTTAACAAACAACAAATCGACGATAATTCTTTATTATTTTATTTCAGCTATTCCTTGTGATTGCCATGTTAGTGGCCTTGTCTTTTGCCGTTCCTGTACCCGAACCTCAGATGGGAATGGGAATGATGAATCCTTACATGATGATGATGAACCCGTACATGATGATGGGGCGCTAAGGTAAATCGTAATCATACCAAAAATCGAAACAGGTAAAAGGTCTGCCAAGATGAGAACGGTTCGATTCATTAAAGGAGTGATATCAACTGATGAAAACATTTCCCAAGACTTCCACGTACTAAACCTTTAAAGTTTAAATGAAAAACCGGCCATTGCTACTTTGTAGTGCCGAACAATTCTCAATTTGGCACCCCCTTTTAACAGTTTTGGTTTTTGACATGATATCACTTTCTTTTTTTTTTACTTATGATTATTTTTCTAACTTTCGGTTGCATTATGTCATCTGAAGTAGCAACACATATTTTCGTCTTTAGTTGACTTATTATTTTTAGTATCAGCGACAAAAAAGAGCAGACATTTAACGTCCTTAAACAGAGCAGGCCGATAAACGTTTGGCTATATATCGTTATCTTTTTTCAAAGATAACCGTAAAGGGGAAATAATGTAGTCAAGGAATGTCAAACCGTTTTGAATTAACTCCCTTGCTCAACCTGACGTTATCTTTTGGTCTGGTGAGATTTATTGTTGATATGTCGGCTGAAAGATGAAGTAGTTAACAAAATATTCGAAAAAAAGTTGCTCCGTTTGGGATGGAATTGCAGAACTACAAAAAAACGTGGTTTTTTTTTATTCATTTTCGAGCACCTCGTTAAATATTATTCCTTTAACTCACAATACAAAACAAGAATAAATATGCGGTTTCCGAACTAGGTTAACAGGTAAACGACACAAGAAATAACGTGTTAAATGCACTGGCTCTTTTTTGTGGTGTAATCCTACCTCTCTCACCGGTGTACAAGAAAATAGGTGATATTTTTCCTTGAAAATTCTAGACGTAATACGATGAAACGTTTATATTATATTCTAGAGTGTTTTATATTTTATCGCAATTTAAAATTAGGTTGGCTAGAAATCAAGTTTTTGCATCATTTTCCTATGCTTTACAACATGACATTGGACTAAGGTGCAATACCAGCAAAGTTCGAGTGGAAGACGTCATGGGTTAGAACAGTAGCGACATGAAAGGGAGTAGGCCTATCCGTCATACCATTACCGCAGGTTCCATCCCTTGTTCATGGTCACGACCCCATGCGGCCAAATTTGGAACAACTGATCGTAATTGTTTTCTCGGATAACGAATGCACGTTAAAAATACGCTATATAGGTTTTAACTTAATAGAGATGCGGAAAAATACCAGTCCGGTAACGATTAATCCGAGCATACGGCATCTCCGCTTGCAAAAACGAGCCACGAACGTGAAGCGTCGAAGAAGATCTGCAACCAAAGGCCGACTGTGGCAGAAATCAAGAATTTAGCCACCCGACTCCACACCAGAAAACTGATGGCTTTTAGTGCTGCTCTGGTAATATATAATTGTAGCGATGTTGAATCAACTGGCTTGTATCTTTGAAACGAAACCGACAGTTTCTCTCCCAGATGGCCTTGTGGCGAGAGATGGAATATGAAGTAGTAGTTTCATCATGGACACTCCCACGTTCTACAGACGTGTACATTTTTTTTTTACTTCTGGTTAGAAATATTCATAAAGTGATGTAGCTTGTACAAACTCTGCCGTTATGAGGTTTTCTCTATGTTGTCTATTAAGTGTCTGAAAAGCGTCAAAGATGCGTTATTTTTTGCTTAACCAAGTGTATATTTATCGTTTCAGGTTTGCATTCAGTTCAGTTCAGAAGAAAGAACCGTCCGAGTGTCATGATGGTATACTCAACTGTCTGATCAACAGACGTTTGATTTGCGAGGGAATTATTCATGTGACTAAATATTTGTAAAGATTGGACAATAAATTGTTTTTCTTGCAAATGACGATGTTAATTCTTTTGTAATGGCACCCTACATTTTCAGGCCGTTGACATTCATGATGAATAGAAGGAGGTTTCTGTCAGTGGTAAACAATCCTATCGTAGGTATTGATGTTAACCAACTATTTTAATTTGTTATTGTGCTCTTACTCAGTATATTAAATCTGATTATACTGAATAAATGTGAAGTTAACGACTCAAATTTCAGATTGGGAAGATGTAAAAAAAAAAACGTGAAGCCAGACGCACTTCCAGTTAAAACACTTACTTATATATCGACACCTTTGTAGTACATACCAGTCCGGTGACTTCATCAAAGTGGTCAGATAAAACGTTAACCCCCCACGTTAACCCCCCACCAAAGGTTCACTTACAATAGTGCAGTCAGTCTAAAATTTAAAGAACAAATTGCTAAAATACATCCAAAGCAGCTAATAATAACGACCTAAAATGTATTAGGCATGCTGTACAAATGGTAAAAAGTGGCGCACATGACCAAAACACCATTAAAATATTCTGAAACTTAGAGTGGGGATTTTCGGAGCAGCAAATCGGCGTTATTAAAAAGAAGGAACGAAAACGAGTCTCGATAAGGTCTGCTGACTAACGTATAACATTCTATCTATTACAGCAATTTTTCGTATTCCTTTTTTTTTTTTATCTCTAATGTTTTTTAGTAGCCAAAATAACCAAAATAGCCGCTATTTCCATAGAGTGTGAGGCACACGCACGATGGCCAATGCTAGTCTGTTGGTGTCAGGTGCGAACTAAAACAAAACACCGTATTTCGTTCTGCCTCCTCCTTGCCATTTTTACAGGTACATAAATAATGTATACATATAATACGCTTAGGAGGCACTGAGCAAAATCATCATGCACTATAATGAACAAATGCGAGCTTCCGTCAATGTCTCTAACAATCAGTAAACACACGAAATATTGCTTCAATAATACGCAGTAATGGTGACCATTAGAGACGAGTTAAATAGTTTCAAGGATGTCGTGCCCTCAAAAATCAGCTAGAGGACGAGCAGGTTCATTCTTGCTACGGTAGCAAAGAAAAAGAGCGAGATGGCCTGTAACACTCAGTAACACACGAAATAAAAAAAAAAGACATTTACTTCCCTAAGAAAACAAAACAGGACAGATTTAAAAGGAGGAGGGGCAGAGATGGGGGATATTCAGACCACACAATGAGGGAATGTGCCGACGGGGTGCGGGAAGGGAAAGG
>JAHWFP010221011.1:23860-37007 GCA_023313725.1 Lithobius niger
TTTTCATTCCATGCTGCCCAGTAAAGTATTTCACTCAGGTATGCGGGAACCGGCTAGACCGGTGTTTCAGTTCCAAGACGTACTCGAGACAGGTCGTTTTACATTTTTTTTTTGCACACTAACAAGCAACAAGATTCGAATTGGTTTCCTGTTGACTTAGGATCCCGGCCCTTAGGTCGGTTTTTTTGCAGCGACTCGTCTTTACATTCCCGCAGCTAGAATTTAATTGCGATGGAAAAGTTGGTGTTGCCGTGGTAACAACTCTACCTGGATTAGCTACATCCTACATCATTTAAGTAAACGCTTGCAGTCGTATAAATCTGTTACATTTAAATAGAATTTCTGCTGACGAAACAATTTTCTCAGTCATCTTCTGAACTTTATACATATTGACTGTTTTCGCTGCGAGCTAGTAGAGCTAAAACTGCCGCCGTGTTGGAATTTCAGATGAATTCTAGCTTCTAGCTGCGAGAATGCAAAAGCGTGTCGTTTCGTAAACGCCCCCTTACCATTCGATGCAGGGCGAATGATGTAAACCTGGCCAACGGGATGCCCTTCGGTTTCACCTGGGTGATTCAACAATTGCCCATCTTTTGGCAAAACCTATAAGGTCTCCAGTGCTTTTACCAAAGAATTGTACGGTATCTTTTATCTATCGTCTAAATAAATCGAAAAATTTGGTGACCCCCCCCATTCACCCTACTTGGCTTCCGCCCGTTTGTCATAATCCCGTTGGCCATAATCTCGTTTGCCGTAATCCCATTTGCCATAATCGCGTTTGCTATAATCCCGGAAGACCTAAATATCTTAGCTCAGTAGCCATAATCCCGTTTGTCATACATGTTTGTTTGCCACAAATCGTACATATCAAAAACCAAAACTGGTTAAAGGGGCCACCAAGTTCCAAATGGTTCGGACCTTCAAAGAAGTGATATCAACACACCAAGACATCCGCCAAGTTAATCGCACCGCTTAATAGTTCGAAGGTTAAATGAAAACTAGAACATTGCTACTTTCGGTAGCAATGTTCAAGTTTTAATTTACGTCCAAAGTATTATTCGGTGCGATTAAGTCACTGTTTTGGTGTGTAGATATCACTCCTTTGAAGGGCCGAACCATTCGGAACTTGGCGACCCCTTTAACTAGTTTTAGTTTTTGATATGATATCACTTCTTTTTTTTTAAATTGTGTATTGACTCAACTCCACTACCGTGCAGAAGTGTAATAAAGTGCTACTTCAACAAGAAATTGGCTTTCAACAATTTGCTACTATCTTTTGCCTATAGGCCGAACCATTCTCAACTTAGTCACCTCTTTATAGATTTTTGGTTTGGTTTTAATTTTGTTGTAATTTGTTTTATTTAGTTAATTCGGTGTGTTGATATCACTCCTTTGAAGGGCCGAACCACTCTCAACTTGGTGGCCTCTTTACCAGTTTTTGACTTTGTTATTACAGTTGGTTTATTTTTCGTGAATTGGACGTGAATACAATTTCTTTGCAACGTTGTTTAGATTTATCGTGATACACTAGTGTGTGTCTAGGCAAGCACGTCAGTATACACGTTCTCATTGTCCGAACTTTGGCCGTCCAATGAGAGACGATGCCGACAGTACTAACAATATTTTCGTACTTACGCGCCCTCCCACGCCATTCCCGTTACGCCCTCAGGCTCCAAACCATTAAAGGTACGCAGTTTGTATTGTACTGCACCCATTCGTCCAATTTCATAGCTGGAAGCCTTCCCGTTATCTCGGTATCGATGAATAATCACCCTAAGGAAATTAACATGGGGATGAGCGGACTAGCTAGCTTGTAACTTGTATCACATTTACAACGTTATTGATGGTCAGATTTTCCATTGAAAGCTGCTTAGCTGGCATTCAAACACGAGTTAATTTTTGTCAGGTGGGTCATTGCTCACGATTTCAACACAATTTAAGCTTTTGTACCGCATTATTATTTTTCCCCAAGTACCTGAAATGTGCTCAACTATGCTTCAAGATTTAAGACACTGACGCAATGGCGTCGCGCTACAATGGTTTACAACCTCGACAATTGAATTGATGTGATGTTTGTTGTGATGTTTGTTGCCTAACTTGGCGCGACACACTAGCGTATGTCTAGATATCAAGTCTCATTTCAAATGGAATCTCTGAAAGAATGTACTTAAAATTCAAAACTACGTATGGATCATTCATTCATTCCTGGTGCCGAGTTTCTGAGCCATCTGTTGACAAAACTTGTCACTGTTTGTCATTAAAAATAAAATTATGGATAATTAATGAGCACATGGACTTACATTATTTGGGGAAAAAAATAGATCCGCATTTTAATTGGAATGACAAACAGTAACTACCTTTGTCAACAGATGGCGCAGAAACTCGGCACCAAGAGTGAACAATTTTTTGCGTGTGAACTTGGAGTTTTTTTTTTTTTTTTTTTGCGCGTGCATTTGGACACTTATAATTCAGCCAAAGTAAATTCGTATTATACGGATACTGTGGCAGTGCGTTTATTCGTGGTTTATCCGCTGTACCTGCTTCGAAAATCGTACTAAGTCGTAGGGATCTCCGTTCTAATCGGTAAATTTTGTCCCTTAAAACGGCGACCTAATTTTCAGCGTGAATGGTGATTCCTGTCAGCGCTTTACTTGAGGGAGACAGATTTCAGTAAATAAAATAATACTGGCGGACAACTAGCAATTTTCAACGATTATGTATTAAACATTTTTACTCCATAACAACAGATCATTCATGATGCGAAACTTCCATGTTTTTTACGTGTTATCTAGGAATACTGCCAGTAGTCCTCCAGGATTTTTATCGTACGTCTTTATGACCGATAATATCTGTCACTAAACCAAATAGGGACCGAATTTTATTTTAAAACTTCGTTTTAGTCTTGCATTTCATTGACTACATGCTTCTTTTTTTTTGCGGGGGGGACGGGGGGGGGGGGTTGGGGTGCGGGTTCAATCTCCCGTAATTGTTTCTAATAACGTGTGAATCCGTATAAACATCCAGGCTGCTCAGCTTACCTTTTCCCCTAAAATGGCGACACTCAAATTCTAGGACAGTTCTGATGAGGATGGTTCTCATTGTGAGCACTTGTCGACGACTAAGAGTGATAGTGACCGAATCGTATTTTTAAAATCGTGACTAGAGGTTTGTTACAACTGGGTATGTTATCTTTTTATTTCATTCCCTACATTTTTTTTTTTAATTCGTTAAATTGTGCATCATGGCTCAAAGTGACAGCTTCACTCTGTACTGCGACGCACGTCTGACCTAGGACGATAATATGGTAACTGCGTTTACCGGACTAGCAGATTCACGGCATAAGGCGCAGCCAGCATCGATGCCTCCGCTTTGAGATTATGGGATGGCAGCCGCCATAATGATTGGCATGGGATACACAATGTTCGAGAAGCACTAGTCCGACGAGTATAGGGAAAAACACGCATGGCTACAGTTGCAATGTGATACTCTTTGCAAATTTATCTTAGCACAGGAAAAAAGTTTGCACTAATTTTCCATTAGCTGATTGATTTTAGAAATTGATTTTTGCATCATTTTTAAGATATACAATGTTTTCACATTTTTGGTAACCTGCTCAATACATATTTACCTGAATCGCACAATTACGACAGAAATGATGAATTATGAGATGTGTATTCTAGAACGATATATGTAAACCGCAATATGGTAATCCTACAATATATTTATTTATTTATTTTAATGACAAAATTATTGTAACCCCTTACAAAGAGTATGGCAGAAATTTCAAATTAAAACAACAATTTCACGAATCTCATTCAAGCGAGAGTAGAGACGAGACAGGCGTGAAAGGGGTACATTAAGAAGCGCCGCCATATTCTTCTTGTCTGAATGAGATTCGCAAAATTGTTGTTTTAATCTGAAATTGCTGTTATGGTTTTTATAGGGGGTTACAATAATTTTGTAAGTAAAATAAATAAATAAATAAATATATTGTAGGATTGGCCTTAGGCGAATCTCATCAGATCTCATTCAGACGAGAACCGGAAGTTGGCTGGCGCCATGTTGCGTTGTAGACGTCGGCCAAGCGTTGGATGGAAGGCCGATTGCGAAGGTTTGTAATACATTGTTTCTAGTACAGTTGCCACCCCCTGGTCTGACGTGATGCTACCAAAATGGTCGTATCGTTCGAAGCATATTAACAGTACGCAAAAAAATTATCTTCTTAGAGCAACGTCCGGCCTGCCTTATAACAGCCACGTGCCGACCACATCCGCGCATTTACCATAGCCGAGGTCAACTGAGATAGTAACTTCGTTCCTCGCAGAGAAGAATGCAGCTACTGTCTCAGTTGGCATTACGCCTAATATATAGACAAGCCAGCGTGAACGCATTAATTGTGTCGTCAAAAACCGGAATGTTTCTTGTATTTTAAAATCACAATTTATAATTTTCTAGACTAATGTCTTATAATTTTGCTTCGGCGATCTATTGGAATAATTAATTTTAATTTTTACTGCATTAGTCTTTTAGATTTTTGATCTCATAGTAATTACTAGCAAACGATTAAAGTTAGTACTGCGCACACACAGATAAACTTCAAGGTCATTGTAGGCGCGCAAAGGATCATACAGAAACGGTTCGTTCTTAAATAGAGTTAACAATATTCAACAGAAAATCTCCTAGACGACACATTTTAAAACGGATTTTTAGCAAGGCAAAGACTAACGGTAAATAAATAGACCTTTGGGGCCGTACTTGATGTGGAGGATCGAGAAAAATGGCGCTGGGAGGTATATCCCTTTAAACAGAGGCAGCGACACTTTTTCCCGTATTCACGCCTTAAGTACGGATTAATGTGAAACATAGTGCGTGTTGCTCGGTGTTGTAAGCGCGTCTAAACAAAATTAAAAAATAATGCATATCCAAAGATACATTTATTTATTTATTTATTTATTTTATTTCAACATGCATTTGAAGGACACCAAGAAGTGATTATTTCATTTGGGAATGATGTCCTGGTTACATAATTTTACTTTACTTGGCGAATCCTCCAATTAATAATATTATTTCAGAATGAAATTTTATCTGACATTCATAGGAGGCTTTTCTTTATTTCCAAAGCTCACGCCATATATCACAAAAGCAAAGATAAATAAAGAAATAACAATTTACAAGCAAAACAGAAAAAAAAGAAATCAATCTTACCACCTTCTTAACCAGTGTTTAACTAATTTACGAAATGCAAGGCGTTTCGGAGCGAAGTGCTATTCCATTTTGAAAATTATTTTTCGAACAGGATGAATTCGGAGTAAAAGATTTGTACGCCTCACAAGATACAGAATTAATTTTTTTTTTTAATTCTTGCATCGAGTTTGAGAAAATTCAAGTTGGTAACTGAACTTTCTTCAACATTGGAACGTCTGCTACTGATCAATATTTAAATTACAAAACGTCAAGTGTGCCGTAAAAAAAGGGGTTATATGATTGAAGTTACACTTTACTTGTTAAAAGGTACACGGATAAAAATTGATGATTTTTAATTGAAATAATCATATTGTACAGTTGAGAAAATTTCATCTGTTTAAGTGCTGTTGTGCTTTACGTTTTACATACATTATTGGTAAAGCACAACAGCACTTAAACAGATGCAATTTTCTCATCTGTACATCTGAATATTTCAATTAAAAATCATCAATTTTTATCCACGTACCTTTTAACAAGTAAAGTGTAACTTCAATCATATAACCCCTTTTTTTACGGTACACTTAACGTTTTTGTTTGTAATACGTGTACTTTTTTACGGCTATGGCGTCGCGCAACAAAGGGTTATGCATGCAGTCGCTTGTTGTTGGCCACTTTGAAACAATTTAACTCAGTATCTGAAAGCCTGCATTTACGAAATAAATACGCCGTTCTATCGTTTCTAGATGCCGAAGGCCTCAAATTAACAACGTAGCTTAATTTGGTTTAAATCTACAGGGTATCAGAACAGTCATGGTCATAACTTACATGGTATGTAGTACTCATCTAGACGAACAAAAAAGTCCATATAAACACAGGTCCAGAATCGACAGGTTTCCAAGATTCAGTGACCTTTGTCCCACAAAACACACGCATTTTCAGCCAACATTCAGGGGCAGCGAGCTAAATTCAAAAACATACAAAACAATGTCTCTTAAAGACAAGTGAAATAATTCCTAGCCTGGAAATAAGCGGTGGTGTTTACCCCCTTTACCTCAAAGCGGTAGAAGCGTCTTCTTAGTATTTTGTAAGAAAGCCAGTTCACACAACAAGACACTGCGCTCTTTTGGGATTCACTCTACTACATTCAGCGTTCCACACCATGCTGGCACCCGCTGGAGGCTTAAAAATAAATAATGTCTAAGCAATGCGAAATGCTGAGTACGTGCCTCGCAAGAAACGAATTTAGTTGTGTGAAGTCACAGAGGCCAATAACTTGACCCGAGAAGCGTGCGGCACGAGCGGAGCGAGAGACCACCGCCACCAACTCGCTTGGTCGCTGCTGCTCCCGCCGCCTTCTCTCGGATCAAGTGACTGGCCCCTGTGTGTGAAGTCAGTGGTGTGAGGACATATCCAGCCATGATCCATTCGTGATAAGTCACTAGTTTCTTTTCCTGAGAAACCTACAAAACGAAAATTCGCTGGAAACAAAATTATGGGAACGTAAGGAGGTAGTGGTTGAATCCTGAAAAGATACAGGGCGATTCTCCACGACATCGCAACAGATGTTCAAAGTGGCCGCCATTTGCCTGGATGCATGCCTCCGCTCTTCTGCTAAGGGATGCACGGATTCTCTCGCATAGTCCTTGGTTTTGCCTCACTTGCTGAAATGAGCTTCAACTTGTTGCCGCAGTTGTGCCTCGATTTCAATGTTTCTTGAATACACGAGTCCCTTCACGTAGCCCCAGATGCAAAAGTCCAATGGGTGCAGGTCTGGTGATCGGGGAGGCCATGGACGTGGTCCGCCTCGGCCAATCCATCTCTCTCCAAACAGTTCATTGACGTGTTGCCTGACAGCAAGCTGGAAGTGGGCTGGTGCCCCATCGTGTATGAGCCACATCAACTGACGTGTCATGAGTGGGACATTTTCGAGTAGGCCAGGTAGGTCACCTCGCAGGAAGGTGAGGTATGAATCCCCAGCAAGCCCGTTGGGTAAAACATGCGACCCTATGAGAACATCCCCTATGGTACCAGCCCACACATTGATGAAGAACCGACGCTGATGCCGTGATTGCAGGATCGCGTGGGGATTTCCATCAGCCCAATCATGGATGTTATGGAAGTTGAGAATTCCTTCACGGGTAAATCCAGCTTCATCAGTAAACACATTATGCAGGAAGATAGGGTTAGCAGTGCAATGCTGATGCAGCCACTGGCAGAATTCAGCCCATGCTGGATAGTCGTTTTCGTCTAGGGCTTGCACTCTCTGCAGGTGGTAAGGACGCAGCAATTGTTCATGGAGGATTCTCCAGACAACATCATGGTTTACATTTTCTGCTGCGGCAATCCGCCGTGTGCTCGTTCCTGGGTCCTCGTCAACTCTCTGTAGCACTCGCTCTTCCAGTTCAGGAGTTCGGACCGTTCTTGGTCTTCCCTCTCGTGGAGCGACCTCGAATGAGCCACGCTCACACAGACGTGAGTGGGTCCTTGCAAACATACGACGGTCTGGATGCCTTCTGTTTGGATAGGTCTCAGCGTACAACCGTGCAGCTTCCGCTGCGTTTCCATTGGCCCGGCCATACATGAAATGCATGTTGGCCATCTCTTGATTGGTATATGGTTAACAGCCATTGTGTTCTGGCAATACGTACAAACACATAACCAGACACTTTAATTGTGAGATGTACTTGTGCTCAACACATGGGGAATGTCTGGGCACAGCTCATGAAGTGGGTATTTTTCACTTGTCTTTAAGAGACATTGTGTTTTATGTTTCTGGTATTTAGCTCGCTGTCCCTGAATGTTGGCTGAAAACGCGTGTGTTTTTGTGGGACAAAGGTCACTGGATCTTGGAAACTGGTCGATTCCGGACCTATGGTTATATGGACTTTTTTGTTCGTCTGGATGTCCGTCATACCATGTAAATTATGACCATGACTTTTCTGACACCCTGTAAATGCGTTTAGCTGAAACACTGATTTTTGATTTTACCTTTTAACAATCCACTTTTTAGCAAAGACATAACACGTGCACAAAGAATGGGTCTGGACTTTGCTGAGTGGCATTGTTCACTGATTACAATGGTTAAAACAATGTGAAACAATCAAAATGATCGTTCAGGTACCCGTAACACCGGAATGGATCGACCAATCGAAAAAGTGGTCTCTCTGAAGATGAAGCACAGGGATATTTCTGGCTAAGATCATGTTTCAGATTTTGGGTAGGTGCAGTAGTTTTTTTCTGAAACCGTGTCACACAAGAACAACAACAACAACAAGAAGTGAACAGTTTTCAAATTAACGTGTGGCTCCCTAAGTTTACTCTTGCACTGAATTGCATAAAGGCTGGTATAAAATTTGGAAAAGTTGCTATTTACTATCTGGCCAAGTTTGGTCGAAATATATTGAATAGAAACGGAGAAATTAATAGTTTTAGTTTGCTGGAAAGAGGACTTCAATCTTTACATTATTTCAAACAAAAACGTCAAGTGTGCCGTAAAAAAGAGGGTTATATGATTGAATTTTCACTTGTTAAAATGTACACGGATAAAAATTGCATCTGTTTAAGTGCTGTTGTTCTTTACCAATCATATATTTTACGTAAAGCACAACAGCACTTAAACAGATGCAATTTTCTCAATTGTTCATTTGATTATTTCAATTACAAATCAAGTTTTACCCGTGTACATTTTAACAAGTGAGAATTCAATAATATAACCCTATTTTTTTTTACGGCACACTTGACGTTTTTGTTTGTAATAATACAAATATATCTTCCCAATTGAAACTTGAGTTATTTACTGCAGGTGTAACTTGTTTTGTATCATCAGATTTAATGCATTGAGTAAACACACAGTTATAAACGAAGAAAACCATAGCTTTTTACGAAAGCAATAATAAATAAAAATAGCTAGTTAACATCAGTATAGTTACACAAGCTTGCGGTGCGACTGTGTAAAGTTCCTTAATCATATCAGTGCTCTGAAAGGGGTCCCATTATAAATAAAAAATAATAAAATCGTCAGTTGAAAGAACAACATTTTATTGTCAAACATCACAAATATTTAGTTACATAAATAATTTATTTGCAAACAAAGACGACTGTTGATGAGATTAGGTTGTTCTCACCTCGAAAGTGAATGTAAACCTGAAACGATAAATATGCAATTTTATGCAAAAAAATAATACATTTGACGAAAATGTTCATTTTCGGTCACTTAGTCAACAGAGAAAAACCTGATGAAAGGCAAAGTTTGTACAACCAACATCACTTCATGAAAAGTTCTCTCTTCATGTCCCACTCGAACCCTACTAGTAAAGCACATTATTCCAGCGCATGATGGAAACATTAGAAAAACTACATTCAGTGCAAGAATGCCATTTTCTAGCCAACCTATTCTTAAATTGCTATGAAACACACGAGTGGTGCCATGTGTATCAAACTGACAAATTATATAAATAGCAAAAAGCAAATCACAAATTTTCGTTAGCCGACGCCATTCAGTTTTCGAATATTGCATCTTTTCACCGTTATGTCAGCAACACAAAAGAAACCATCAAGTTGAGCCTAGGACTTAATTTAAAACGATTTGACATTTAATAAATACATATTTTCCCACTGTTATTGTTTGCTTATATTACGTTTAACGCCGTTAACATTTGGTGTTGACAACAAAATAATACTAAAACAATTCGAACTACAAAAAAATCTTTCAACTTCAGATGATGTAATGCGATCGAAAAGAGAGAAATAAATAGTAATAATTATAATAATACAATAGTACACTAGCGGAAAATTACGCATAATTGCAAAATCAGAGAATACCTAGATAATTTCCAGAGAATTTTCGACAGAAAATTTCGTTTGTATTCCTCAGGCACGCACAGTATTGTATAAATTTAGTTCTACGTCATCATTGTGGTGCACATCATTTGAAACTCGCGGTTCTCTTACTCCTCGTTGCCCTCCGTATTTGTTAGGCCGATCATCCCACTGTGCTGTCTGTCTGTTGCAGAAGTCAGCTCTCATCTGGAACCGAATATTAGGGTTGGTGGCATCGCATTTCACTGAAGATGTTGTTGAATTGGTAATGATTCAAGGAATCGCAGGTGACGATCGAATTCCCCATTCGCCACAATAATGAAGACACAAGGTGCCTCCAACCCTAATACTCGGTTCATGATGAGAGGAGACTTCTCTAACATACTGTCAGCACAGTGGGAACATCTGCCTAACAAATACGGAGGGCAACGAGGAGTATAAGAAGCGCGAGTTTCAATGCCACAATGATGATGTAGAACTGAGTTTGAACGATACTGTGCATGCCTGAAGAAGACAGATGATGAATCTGTCTATCGAAAATTCGCTGGATATTGTAACAAGTAGCCTGATTTTGAAATTACACGTCATTATCGGTGAACGTATTTGTAATTTGAGTCATGAACTTTCGAAGTAAAAATTGTTACGGAATCTTTAATAATAAAAAGTGTTACATCAAAAGCCGAAACTGGTATAAAGGACGCCAAGTTGAGAATGATTCGGCTGGTTAAACTAGCAGTGACAATTTTTTTCACTTAAACTTTGAAGTATGAGTCGTTGGGATTAACGTGACTAATGTTTTGGTTTGCTGACATTACTCATTTCAAGAGCCGAACCGTTCTCAACTTGGCGTCCATTGAACTGTTTCGGGATTTGTTATGATTAGGATTTACCTTAGCGCCCCATCATCATGTATGGGTTCATCATCCCCATCATGTAGGGATTCATCATTCCCATTCCCATACCCATCTGAGGTTCAGGTGCTGGTACGGCAAAAGACAAGGCCACTAACATGGCAATCACGAGAAATAGCTGAAACAAAATAAAGAATTATCGCATATAGGTTTGTTAGTTAATCCCGCCATGCATTTCAAAATCTGGAAAATAGTCATCATCAAGTTTTTACGCATTTCAGATAGATCAATAGCCGTCTTAGCTGTTCATACATTCGTTGAATTAATATTTAAAAGAAAAAAACGACGCTTAAGCGTATAAAACAAGGATGTAAGCCTTAAAAAAACCTCAGTGCTTTAAAGGAATAGATAAAAAAAAAAGACACGTAAACCATCAACTTTGCACTACATGACTTACATGTCTTTTTCTTGTATCTGTACCATTACAGCAATTAAGTTTTTTTAATGCTTACAACCCTATACTATAGGCTTAAGCGGTTGCTTTTAATACTAATATTTGGTTTTTTTTCCTTGGAGATATTTCAGGTAAATTAAATAACGTGAATTTTTATACGAAGATAATAAAGATGAACGGGTTTTGAGATAAATCAGTTACAATAAAATAGCTTTCAAGGGCCCTCGTGGAAAATCGGTTCACTGGTTCGATAGACATATATAGGTGAAAGCAAAATTTCCCCTTTAAAGAAGACGAAGAACTACAATAATATTGTAGTTACATTAAAATAGCGTTAAAAATGCCCTATGCCTGGTTCATACCTACGTTTTAAGCTAGAAAAACAGAAAATCGGTATATTGATTTGATCTCTATGTGAGAGGAAAATGTCCCCAACAAGAAGAAGAACAACAAGAATATTGTAGTCATATTAAAGTAGCGTACAAAAGGCCCTTGTCCTTATTCACCCATACGTTTTAAGCAATAAAAGTTGAAAATTGGTTAATTGGTTCAATCTCTAGATTAGAGCAAAATTTCCCCAACATGTTGAAGAACAACAACTAGATATTGTAGTCACATTAAAATAGCGTTGAAAAGGGTCCTAGGTCGTGTTCATACCTACGTTTTATGCTATAAACCTTAGCAATCGGGTTCATTGGTGTGATCTCAAGGTGACGACAAAGAGTCCCAACAACAGCAACAACAAACAAGAAATGGCTATGCTGTGCTGGCCAAATACGCCAAATACCGAATTTCTCTGCTCTATGTCAATTCTTGGGGGAAACTGTTTTCAATGTTTGACATTTAAAATGGCAGCTCATGATGAGGCATACATGAGGTTTAAAACCGCTACATTGTTTTAAACAGAAGTTATAACTTAACTACCTGTTCACCCGTCAAAATTGATGGTAATTTGTAATGCCCACTTGCCCATCAGAATTTTATGTAGATTTATCGAAAGGCCTCTAACGATCAGTGACATCAACCTGTTTTGCGGAGCAACAATTTACGTGCTTAAGAAACATGACAACGTTCATTGTCAACAATTTCACTGCATGAAATCTATCATTCCTGCCATGGAAGCATGTTTGGGCGCTCGGAAAGTAACACTGTAAGCCAGCGAAACCCAAATTGAAACATACTTCCTAAAAGTAAAACAACAACCAAATCAAACAATCTGGGATTCTGCTTAAATCTTACAGTATAAATCAAAATGACGCTAATGTTCTAATTTTGAGTCTGAGCCTCAAAATTGGCCAGTCGACATGATTAAATGACTCATGTATTTCTTAAATGCAGGTTTCGTGACCGCAGTTGAACTTTTTCAAATTCGAAAGCAACACTTGGCATTTGGTTGCCTCGACTACTTTCTACAACAATGAAAAACAAACTAGGATAACATGAAAAAATGAAGGAACAATAATTAGCACGGGGTGCTATCTATGTTGCGCCGCTGGAAAAAGTGATAGTGTGGGGTTGTCTTGTGCGACTTTGCTGGGTGCGGTGCGTTGCGGCGATTGTTGTCCGCAAACTAGTGCTCTTCGGGGGTGAAACACTACCACGCCCCCCACAATAATAATTTATTTACTCTTATACCTGCTTACCTGTTCTTTCACTGGCTCACAGATTCGGTACTAGAATGGAACCTCCTATCCAAGTACTGCGGATTGATTGTTACAACAATTTACTAAACTTGTTCCCCCGAACAAATCGTGTCGGTGTATATCACTATTACCAAAATACCAAAAGAAACAACTGTCTGACTTCAGTTGATTTATTCACAAAAATTTCCACTTTAATT
>JAHWFP010221012.1:3766-16539 GCA_023313725.1 Lithobius niger
CCCCGTGATCAGGGAGCCCTTTTTTCATAAAAGTTTTTTTTTATTTTATTTAAAATGAATTCATGTAAAAATTGCATCGCTAAGTTGCAAGAAAACCAACGCCAATTTCTTAAAAATTAAACGCAGATTTCTTAAACGCAGATTTCTGGGGCTCGCTCTCCCTCCCCGCTCTACCCAGTGTGAGTGTTCCTGAGGGCCCTACATTCCCGGGAAGTCCCAACCAGACTCTGCCTACAACCAACAAACAGACCAAACAATAAACATTGTGCAATTTGGCGGCCGCTGTAGGCTACGCATCGCTCACTTGCCTCGGTAGTCAAACTCAGTATTAATAAGTTATACCTTCGTCTCTTCAATTCAACTTGCATGATTAAATTACAACCAGCATCACTACTATACACTTGGTGTCAAACATCTAAAAACCAACTGAAGCGGTCTTGGACTGACGTATCTTGCTGCAACGAGAACACAGCTGCAATCGAGCCCAAAATACACAAATCTCCATCAGATATAGCGTTCTCCATTTTATGTCCTTCTTATCCCTTCAGGCCAATTTTATTTCCCAGTCTTCCGTCTGCCTCTTCTCCTGAGCAATCATGAACCGTCCAACATCAAAAGCCCTTGCTGCAAGGCTACGCGAAAGAAAGAAAAAAATACCTCTCCATTACCGGGTCTCGAGATTGGACTATCGACAAGGAAAGCAACATCCACAAGCCTCGGTTGGGGCCCTCAGGCTGCCCTTCCTCCTTTAGACACACAAAATGGGCAAGGTCTGGCCAAGACCAGGGACTGCCTTTTTATGCATGCTAGCGTTCTTGCTTGGAGCGAAGGCGAAACAGGGGGATGGGGGGATGGAGAGGATAGAAGTCTAGACCGCATCGCCATTTTCTCTTCTGTAAGAGCAAAGTCAGAAACGCGTTGTTCCCTAAGAGCCTTACACTGAAGAGTGCTGGTGCATTCTAGATCAAGACCTCGTTGCCGTTTTCGTTAGGATGTCCTCCACCTACCCCCCAACCTCAAACCAGCGCTCCTATACCCCTCACCCAATCCTCTAACTTCCAGTTTGTGCAATTTCTTGCTCACAGGCAACCACCCTCCAAGTGCCAAGGGATCTTGCGAAAGGCACAACAAGCTGCTTACCCATTCGTACTCTCCCATTCTGTCTTGCTTGCTTCCGCCAAAATCTACTCCTTCCCCCTCACTTCGGAGACCCTGCTAGTGTAAACGACACGTCTCCGGAAACACGCATGTTAACTTAAGTGCAAGCGCAACTGTTTTGCAGTACCCCAGGAGATTCCAGACGATAGTGATCATCCTCCATTCAGTGTGCTGAACAGGTGGTGTAAACGATACGATGACGTCGTAAATGGTACGGTACAAATAAAAAAGGAGGCATCAATTACTAAACCAGAGAGCAAGCTCATCATGGCCTCTAGGATGGAAAAGAATGGCAAACCAAACTGTCCATTACCGGTCCATTGACGGGGTGTTATTTTTTAAAGTCGTGTAGGCTATAGCTTAACTATTAAAGCAACTGCACCACGTTGATAAAACTATACCTCGACCCACGGCTATTTGCCGTGGCGTCATCGTGAGTTAGCCAATGACGAACGAGAACAGCGGATCTTTGGCCGTCTGTGTGGACTAGCCCAGTCACGTGATACACACGTCACGGCAAATAGCATACACTGAAGGCATTGATTGGTTCTGTACAAAAACAGTCGGTTGATACAGACGTAGTTACTATACCAAGAATTTATACGGTTGGGGAGAAGAATTTTTGGCTGAGACCTCTACTGAAACGTCCTAGATTCATTCCTATTAGTTCCCTCTAAGTTTACAGAGGGCGCGCCATGAGTTCTATGTGGAATTTCTACTCAGTTTTCAGCGTAAAATTAAACTAAACTAAACGAAACCAGCTTGTATTTAATTATTATTTAGTTTAGCTTTGTAGTAATTTAGTTTACTTTAGATTTGGGCTGAAAAATGAGCAAAAATTACCAGATGAAACGCGTGGCGCCCTCTGAGAACTATGATGGAACTAATAGGAATGAATGTAACACGTTTCAATAGGGACTTTTTAGCATGTAACACCCCAACCCTATCAATTCTTGTTGCTACCCACGACACACAAGAACAGAAAAATTATTAAACTCTTCTTTATAAAATGAAGACCGTGTCGTAGTATCTACATAATAAGATCGTTGAACTCGAGAATAGGAATATCAAGGGGAATATGAAGACTCAAGTAAGTAAGTAGCTAACAATCACTTTAATCGCTTTTCAAACTTTTAAAGGATTTCAGACTTTGGTCTAAACCGTCGATTGTTGACGGTAAAATTAAAGAATCCGTGTTTCATCTAAATGCAAATAGTTTTAAATCAAACAAATCTACAAACAAACTAACCCACAAGCCTCGAAATTGGCTACTTAGAAACGATAGAAGGGCTTATTGCAAACTACGCAGCGATGCTTGAGCGTGCCAGTTTTTAAAACGGTGCACTAAGTGATTTGAGTCACAGGATGCGCTGATTGAGTGAGCGAAGCGAACGAAAATCAGCATTTGTCAGGCAGTGTGCTCAAAAACTGGAGTGAACAAACTTAATTCGGTGAAAGCGTTTGTTACCCAGTGAGCACAAAAGTTGGATTGAAGAAACTTAATTCGGTGAAACATGTACATACACAATCACATGAACAACCAAACGGTACCATTGTTGCAAACGATGCATCCAAGACCAGCCGTGCGTAGCACGGGCTTCCTCTAATATACAATAAGAATCACATGGTGAACGTTTGTCTACTAAATGTGAACATCATCAGCAACACAAGAGGATTTTACTAGTTCTCTGTAGTTTTGTTTCATTGTTCAAGGTAAAAATGTTTAAAAACAGATGAACACTAGACCATGCGCAATGGCTGTTTGCCGTGACGTCACCATGAGTTAGCCAATGACGAACGAGAACAACGGCTGTTTGGCCGTCTGATTGGACTAGCCCAGTCACGTGATATGCACGTCACAGCAAATAGCCATGGCGCGTGGTATAAATGCAAACAAACTTTAAGTGGGCACAGATGGTTAAGATGATCACCTTAGAAAATTATGAAGGTATATGCTCAGGACAAAAAATGCAAACTGCTTTTTGAAGTATATTACTTAACTGGAGGCAATCGTTTTTATGTCCCGGAGAAAACATTTTACTTTGGGGAAGAACGCGAGTCAAACTTGGGATCAATTTCTAGCATGGGTGGGGAAAGGCAGTTTCAAATCCCAACCAACCCTCCATCTATTCCCATGCATAGAAATAGGAAAGTAGGATGAAAGCTAGGCTCTGTATATTCATTATTTGTAGTTTAAATTACTGTCATTGTATTTATCGTTAATTTTTTTTAGGTAAAATAAAACACTGTACTATTTATCCTCAAGATTAAATAAATACAGATGAAAACCTATTTACGTTGCCTTTTGGACCTATTTGTCAGACCGCGTGAGCAGGAATTCGCACCCACGAGTTTTGTCACCAAAGGCCGAGGTCCTACTGCTGAGCCATACTGACACGACCTGGGCCTCGACCTCAGCGGTAGGATCTCGGACTTTGGTTTTAGAGGTCGTGGGTTCGATTACCCACTGAGGTAATGTGACATATAAGTCCAAAAGGCAACTTAAATATGATTCCATCTGTATTTACTTATTTAACTCCAGTTAGCTAGAGTTAAATACCCGTTGGCTTTTTAATAGCCGTTGGCTTTCTGTCCCGTTTTATCCTCAACTTCTGGGTTGCGATTCAGAGTTCGTTGGTTTGAGTCCCAGTCAAGTCATCTCGATGAAATATAAGTCTACCATATTAAAGTCTTACCGAATCTTAGTTATTTTAGTGTCTGGCTTTCACTAGATGCTGCTATTGTGTTTCGTTTGCTCATATTTTTTTTAATACCTTGAAAAAGAGGCCATGCTGATCGAAAATTCGATGGTTTTAAAGCGTTTGGCGGATGCAAATTGGTCGTGTTCGTTTTTTTCTTCTTTTTAAATAAGTTCACTGAAAATACGGGCGTGACTTTAATGTAATGTTTGCCGCATTCATAAACTTTCATCACCGTTAAGTGGAAGTAATAGGCACCCGTACGAACAGACTTACTGCGATCAAAGGAAAACACACTTAATCCTTATTTACTTTAACTTCCAAGCGTTGGTTTGCCGCGCTCGGTACCATTTTTCAGTTCGTTAGTGATAAATAACTGTTTCTGAAAAGTGTTTAGCGTCTAAGGGGATTAATGCTGCGGGATGCAGGTGGGAAGGTTATGTAAACAAACAAATTTAAACACGTTTCATCGTCACATTTACCCCTAATCGATTGAGCAAAAGGAAAAAAAAAAGAGTTAAGATTTCGATCTATCGTACAGAATTTTGAAGTAACGTTCCAACCTACATAATAAAAATAAATAAAGGTGAGTGCAAAAAGAACGTGCAGTGAAAAGCAGTGGCGTGAAAAGGGGGCCCGGGGGAGGGGGGCGGAGCTATGCCCTTGTCCTTTAGGAAAAAATGCCCTTTTTTGCCCTTTAAAAGAAAAAAAAACATGCCATGTTTTGTTTTTCTGAACTGAAAAATGCTAGTCGCGGAGGGGAGAAAGGGCCTAGAGCCCTTATAGGGCAAAAAGGAAGCCACGAAAGGGACCAAAAAGAGTAAAAAGTGAGTAAAAGGGAAAAAAAAAACCTCCAGAAAAATGATGCCTCAGCATGCCCTTTTACTGAAAGTTGCCCCTGATGCCCTTTCGGATGTCTGTGCACACTACTGATGAAAAGCATAGGCTGGCAATACCATAGCACAGGAAGTCATCTTTAACGGGTAGTGTTTCATTGCAATGATTTGATTCGAATTTGAACTGGTTAAATATCCCTTCCCCAAATTACTGACATCCGTCTTTATCGTTATGTTCGCACATTGGCTTTATAAAGCCGTTCTTACAAAGCCGTTCGTACATTGGCTTTATAATGAGCACTGAATATCATCATAAATCTAGTAATCATAGGCAATACTGTGATAATGGATAAGGAGCGTCGCAACTGTAATGGGGGAATGAGGCTTAATGGCACGTCGACAGCAAGGTCATTAGCACCAACAGGGTTCAAGAACTGTAATCAGGAGATTGAAAACCATTACCAGGCATCAGGCATCAGGGGATTAACAACCATGGCAAGGGATCAGGGATTTAACAACCGTTATCAGGGATCAGAGATGTAGCACCCGTCATCAAAGGTAATAGGTTTAATACCTGCGATCAGCGATTAGGGGCGTCAGAACTGTGATCATTGATCAGGAACAGAGATCAAAAACCGTGATCAGGGATCAGGGACATTACAACTTTGAGCAGGGGCTAATAACCGTGATCAGGGATTAGGGACCTAATGACCGTGATCAGGAATCTAGAGCATCACAACTGTGATCGTTAGATCAGAGGCTTAGCATTCATGATCAGGGTCAAACGGTGTAGCAACTGCGATCAAGGATAAGTGGCGGAGGCATCACAACTGTGATCAGGGCTGGGTTTGACAAAAAGTGCTCGGCAGCAGGCAATGCCAATGGTATACAAATCGACGCACACGAACGGCAGCATAAAACATAACTGCGTAGAGACACCTTACTGTACTCTGTTATTTCGAATAAATGCTTTTCGCTGCTAGTTTATGCACTGTTAGCTAAGCTAATCTAACAGCTATCATTGCGGGGCCATCCCGATGCTACCATTGCAGGACATCCGGAGTACGTGTGGGTTCAAGTTAAGACTAGGGGTTGAGTTACATAGAGAGCAGCATGGGTATTATGCCACACTGCCTTATATAGCTTTATTAGCATGCAGGTGACCCTATCAGGAAGGTAGGCCAGACAACGTAATTACAATGGGAGTCTAGTAGCCAGCAAGCAGAACTAGAATTGAAGAGGTGTGCTTCCTTACCGGATAGCATGCCACCAGAATTTGAACTTTCCTTTTACGTACATAATTAAACCGCCAAGATGTGCACACGTTTAAAATGCCCATGCGTGACTACTTTGGCAACCTTAGAACTTTGATAGCATGGGTTACGCTATACTTTACGACGTTATAAAATCTGAAAAATTTTAATTCGGTGATGTGTTAGTATACATTTTTTCCATTTTTGTAGCATTTGGTTTTGAAAACTCCGATCGTACATCCATTATTCGCAAACGAACATAATTTGGAAATGGAGCAGACAGACAGCACCCTCTTTAATCCGGTGTTAGTAAGGCTTTAGGCGTTGGGCCTAAATCAAATGGAAAATCGACAGGGCATCATAACAATCATCGAACTGTAAAAATGAACAGTTACTGAAAAATTCGTTCAAACTTTTGCCTTACTTGCAAACAGTGTAATTAACACACCGTTTTAAAGTTTAATTGAAACTACAAATATGTTTGTAAGACTTCATTTTAATTTTAATTTGTGAATTTCACGGTTTCAGATGCACGTGAGTGTAGGGTTGCACGGCCATACCTACAACCGTGCCATTCTTTTCTTCACAGTCGTAAAGCATTCCACTGGGTGCTTCTTTTTCCAATAATTAAGCTGCAGTTTGTACTATGCGTGTATTGGATGCGTCTCTTTTCCTCTTTTTATGCGTTGCCAAAGGCATCCAAACAGCAACAAAATAGTTATGTTGCTGCAGAAACAACATAGTCACTTGCCACCGATAATAAATTTGATCATGCATCTACAGGGAAACATGGCCATGTTTTTATAGTTACGAGTGCATGTAACTGAAACCACAAACCTGCAAGCTAGAAAAGTAATTAATACAGCCATAAAATTCTATTCATTCGTTTCGATTGCCGATCAAATCTTGACGATAACTTTTTTTCAGCAAACTGAGCAACTAGGCAGTAGCTGTTTTTTTTTTTACTGCACAGTACATAGCTTGCTGTGTACCCATCTGCAAAGATGCTGTTTCTTTTGGACGTCATGTGCTTGTTTTGCGCATGTGACGTAAGCATTTAGTAAAATGCACAGCACGTAGCTCGCTGTGTTACTAACCTGCGATGATGGTCATCGCGTGCTAGTGACGTACATGTGATGTAGGCATTTAGCAAAGTGCTACGCAGTACCCAGCTGGCTGTGTACTAATCTGCTAGGATGCCGTTTATTTTGGTTGTTACGTGCTAGTGACGCACACGTGACGAAGGTATTTAGAAAAATGTTGCACAGTATATATCTTGCTGTGTACTAATCTGTGAGGATGATGTTTTTTGGTTGTCAGGCACTAGTAATGTACACGTGACATAAACGTTTAGCAAAATGCTACACAGAACGTAGCTTAACGCGTACCTTCTATTCTGTAAAGATGCCGTTTCTTTTGGTCGTTGCAAGCTAGTGATGTGCATGTGACGTAGGCATTTAGCAAAGCGCTACTGCTGTGTACGTAGGCATTTAGCAAATTACTGTACGGTACGTAGCTTACTGTGTACTAATCTAAAAGGATACTATTTATTTTGGTCGTCTCATGCTTCTTTCGTGCATGTAATAGACGTCTTGCTGTGTACTGATCTGTGAGTATTCTGTTTCTTTTGGTCGTCTCGCGCTAACGATGCACACGTGACGTAGGCACGAGCAAAATGCTGCACAGTACCTAGCTGGCTGTGTACTATTCTGAAAGGATGATGTTTTTGGTTGTTGTGCGCTAGTGGTGTGCATGTGAAGTAGGCATTTAGCAAAGTGCTACACGGTATGTAGCGTGGTTTGTACTATTCTACGAGGATGCTGTTTCTTTTGGTCGTCACATGCTAGTGATGTCCACATGACACAGGTATTTAACAAATTGGTGCACAGTACATATGTGCAAGAATGTTGTTTCTTTTGGTTGTCGTGTGCTAGTGACGTACACATGATGTAGGCATTTGGCAAAGTGCTGCACGAGCTGCATCACTACAAGGGATTGAAATGCACGGATAGTTAGATTATCACCTGCAACCTGCATTGCATTTCGAAGGGTTTTTTTTTTTTTAAAGAAATGCTTAAAAACCCGTTTTTGAAATAAACATGAGTAAAGCTCCCGCTTTACCCTCGAAACTTTCTTTCATTGAAGTAAAACATTCTTCCTAAAGTATCAATAGGGGAAGACACTCCTTTTTCCACTTCCCAAGCTGGTGTTGTCTGTGTGCAAACACCGTGCCCTTCTTGCCACGCAGTGTACGTAAGCCTTCTTCCGCTGACCCATTTTGCATTCGAGCCTGCATGAACGAGAGCCGAGGCTAAGCACACAAAATGCGCCTTGGCCATTTGCTTGAAAGCAATTCGCGTTTAATGAAAACGCACACGCTCTTGGGATGCTTATCCGCTCGCCATTAACAGAGTGAAATATTCCAGTCTGGTCTGCAAAAGGGAAATGAAGGAAAACACGTGAGTGTGTGTGTGTGTGTGGGAAGATACCTTAAGGTGTATATATAAACACGCCGATGAAAGACTTGGTGATGATGACTACGGTTAGGTCTAAGCTTTAAGTGCAGGGGGCCGCGCATATATCAACGGGATATAAAAAGGGATAGCAAGGAAATGAAGTGTATGAGCCGCAAGAACTATGCGTCTTTCCACAGAAGAACACCCGACAGCCTTCCATCTTGAAACTCTCTGCCATTATCCATTCATAAATTGTTTGGGTCTCCTGAAAGAAACGAGAGTGAGACTGAAGCTGAGTGGTTGGTGAATTCGTACGCAAACAACTCGGTAACTCAAATGCCGTGCAAGTTTATTCCTTCTCGTTTACTATTGAGGGGTTATCCCTTCTGAATGTTATTATTGGTGTTGCCGGCCAATAATTCGCATGCTACAGTTATAAGTTATATATAAAGAGACACTTCTGTGGTAAATTTGAGTAAATGCCTGAAATGTACACAAAAATCAAGAAACGACGTTTTGATCAGGGTTATTTTTAAAACTAAAATTACATGCCAATGTACGGCCGAGTCATCTTTACAACTAAATACGCGTAAATTTAAACTAAGTACACATAAATTTAAAATTTAAAACGTAAAAATCTCGTAATGTTCCCTAAAAAATAGGCAAACATACCAAGCGGAGCAAAAACCCATCCTTTTTTTACTCCGCCTGGACGGGTTTTTGCTCAGCCTGGTATCGTTGCCTTTTTTGACAGGAAACCTTATGAAGTTTTTATGTTTTAAATTTTAAAGTTTTGTGTATTTAGTTGTAAGGATGACTCGGCTGCACATGGCCATGTAATTTTAGTTTAAAAAAAAACCTGATGACGAAAAATGATTTCTTCGAAACGTCGTTTCTTGATTTTTGAGCACATTTCAGGTTTTCAATAATATATACAAACAGTTAACACTTCATAGCAAAAGGCTGACAATAACAAATCAATAACATAATCGTAAACAAATATATATTCAAAATTTAACGTTCAAAATGCTATGAAAATTGCGTAAATAGTCCTCACTTTATAATTCTATTTTTTAGCTTTTACAGTAGGACCAATTTCCGTGACCTACTAGAAATTTCTTTACTGTACCGACTGAATTGTTCGTTTACAGCCACTGTTTCAAATAAAACACTATAAAAGCCAAAAAAATGTAAAAACACAAAGCACAAGAGTAAAAGTAATAAATAAAATGGACCTAAAGCAGCTTAGAAACTGCAAAGTTGGGAACCTGATCTCTCGTCTACTACCCTCATTTCACACTTGCACTATAGTTTGTTCCACCCTATGTTTGCAGGAAACCGACTGTATTATGCCACACGTTTCCTTGCGCTATAAGTGCAAAAACATGTGGATATCACACTTGTAAACTCTACACAGTTACTGTTAGAGTCTACGAGTGAGATATTTACGTGTTTTTGCACTCGTAGTGGAATGAAACGTCGCCGTCATGGTGAATCTTTTTTTTATTTTTAACTTTATGTATTTTTTTAACTATTTGATTACGACAAATCCCATTATGAGGATGCATTTGTTTTTTACTTTTTAAAATCAACAAAATATTTCAGCAAGTTTACAACGATTTTAACATTTTTTTAGCTTCATTAGCCTATTTAAACATCCCCTTATCTGCACCTTGGCCATCCTTCCCCTGAAAAACCTACACGTTTGGCGATGCCATTGGGGACCAAAGTGTCCCTGGCAGGTCTAACCTTGGTGGGAAGGCATTCGTGTCCCTTACCCCACTTCGCCTATTCCATATTCCTGGCCACCATTTTATTTCATTTTTTTTAATTTTATCATATTGTTGAAATTCAATATAAGTAATTTATTTTTTAAAGACGTTAATTTTACAGTAAATACCGTATAATTTGTGGCTGGCTGTTAGCGACCCCTCGGTCCTTGCCAGACCAGTTGCTATTGCGACAAACTTTGATTTATGTATTATTATTAAAAAATCACTTTCCTGCAAACATAATGTGAAGCAAACCATAGCAGGCGAGAGGTCAGGGGCCCTACTGGCAGTTTTTATTTAAAAAAAATTTATTCTTGTTCTTTGAGTTTTATGTTATTTGTGGATTTTAAAGCGTTTTACTTGACTTTGGATGCTTTAGCGGTATCTTTTATTGCTTGATAACGCAGCGGGGGATTGGGGGGGGGGAGATGAGGCTTAATGGCGCGTCGACAGCTTGGTCATTAGCGCCAACCTCAGTCACAGTACAGTGGTCCGGGTTGCCACTGCACCACACATTACAGAGATATTATTCAAACCCCTAATCCCCTAGCGGGGGATTGCTATCGAAACATCGCAATGGTTTATTTTATGTGCATTGTACCGGATTTCCATTTTAATCGTTACGTTCCAGTGCTTAGTAGCAAGGTTGCCATTCCGGTAACCAGAATAGCAGGGACATTCAGATTTGAGGAAAACTCTAGCTTGAGAAATAAGAATTCCAAATACGAAAATGAGCGACACAACCATAAATAGCACAGAGCCACGGTCGAATGCTGCAATGACAACCGCTGTGTCCATTTTGTTGGGTTCCAAGACCATTTCATGCATTGTGCGTTGGAACTTTCCCCTTTCGTGCCAAGGTACCGTTTGGGCAACTCCGTATCAAAGGGTTAGAAGCTTGGAAACACCAGCGTCGGATGTTGCATAGATTTTTATTTTCCCCTTCAGCTTGCAGTTGAAAGGTCTGACTGTTCTGCCTTATTCATCAACAGCGAGTTTGATTTGTAACGGACGGATGAAAACCCCGTGTTTGCGTTCCCATCACCTCTCCCATCATGAATGGAGCACGCTGGATGCCACAATAAAAAGAGCTAAATCATATTGCTTTACGGGGGACTAATTCACAAAACCACGTGATTCCGTGAGCAAACTAACATTCGACGTCATTCAACGACACATTTCCTTTACGGGCCCTCTCTCTTCGTGTGCGGCACCGGCACGTCGTCGCCTTTACTGCGGCACATCAAAAGTCTCATTTATTTCCTGGTTTAGTGTATCCTGGAAGATAGTAAGTACATCCTTGGACCAACGAGGCACATTTTATGAGGAAGACGTATAGAAGAAGCCAAGAATACCCTCTCCCCCCCTCTCCGTCCCCACTGCCCATAGGCGCCCCTCGCTACCGTCTCCCCCACTTTTACGATCATTTTAAAAGTTAATGTCATATTATCGTTATCGTGCCGCACGCACACCAGATACACTTGCAGCTGTAGTAAGCGTTTTCGAAAGCAACTTTAACTGCTCCCCGAACCTGGGAAGCCAGTCCTCCCCCCCACCCACAAAAAAAAAAAGAGTTTGCTATTGGTCGGCGTTGAGGCCTGTGAACACTTACTAACCAAAAGAAACGTACTACTATCTTCCCTTTCAGTCACTCTATTGGCGTTGAGCAAAGCTTCATGTAGTTTTCTGCCCCACTCCATAGCGTGGATGACGAGAGGGACAATTCAGCTGGAAAAATCAAAGCGGAAAACCCAGGATTTTGACATGCCACAATCGACATGAGTACGAGACACCACAAAGCCCTTCTCGTCCCGAAAATGCCAGGGAAGGGGGTGGGGTGACTGAGGCTATGATCGATTCTAGACCACCCGGACAGGTGATGATGGTGCTATCCATCAGTCCACCTGAGCCCCCCCCCCCCCCCCACACACATTCTAAATTGTTGTGTCCTTTAAACAACAAAGCTGGAATTGTTGGAAAATAACCAAATTGATTGATGATACCTTCACGTTAATGTTTTATTTAGAGGATTATTACAAGCAGGCACTGGAAACAACTTCAGAATTTAGAATACGTAGCAATTACAGTGTCCTTTTCTTCCACCATTTTCTCAGGTTTTCCATTGGCCCTAAGTGAAGTGTGTGTGTGTGTGTGTGTGTGTGTGTGAGAGAGAGAGGGTGGGAGGAGGAGAGGGTGTAGGCAATAATTTTAAAAAATCGTCTTCCTACTTCCTCCCAAGCCAACTTTCTATGTCCGCCTTTTCTGTATTTCAAGAACCCCCACAAAGGTGCAGGCATGCCTGGGAACTTCCTTTTAACTGTATTGTAGATGTATTTTTTTTAGGATACTACGGTGCGAAGGGATATGTATATTTAAAAAATACATTAGGCGAAAATAAAAATTTCATGCCAGTCCTGCTTAGACAAACTTGTTGTCTGTTTGTATTCGGCCCAATTCTGAAACCTTACTGCAATTTTAACATGACCTCTAAAATCACCTAACGAATGCGGATTTTCAACAGCACACGTTAGCCTCTTTTTACACTAGTCGCAAATAGTCTAACATCAACAAGAAATTAACGTTTCTTGGCTTTACTGCG
>JAHWFP010221013.1:0-28430 GCA_023313725.1 Lithobius niger
AGTAGATAGGTCGTCTTTAGCTGTGTCAACTTATTTCTCGATTGTCCGAATGACACTAAAATGGACACAATTGCTTCCCACAAGTAATCAAATTGTTCATCCGGTATAATCTTAGTGGAGTGATGAGCTAAGTAGTTTCTAACATCAGTGACTTTTTTGACGATGGTTCGCTGACAACAGGGTATATCGACAAGTTCGTCACAAAAAAGAAAAGTTCGCAGTATCGTTATATCCCATTCGTGAACATTCCCTAATACGATGGTGTCCCAATGCCGATGTACTACATGTCTAATATTTTCGTTACTCAATATAATTCTCGAAGCACTAGGATCCCAAGATTTTCCATGTCTTTTTTCCCAAGCAGTCAGAAATAATTCACGTATTGGTGGGTAGGCAAGGTCCAAAAGGAAAACCAAATTGATCCAATTTCGTTTTTCTGCTTGGTTTTCCATTTTATCAGGTTGGATGCAGTGTGATGAAACAAAGAAACCATTAACCATTTAGTCAATGTGTAGTTTTGGGCGAGCATAAATACGTTAATATTTGTGATCCAGCAATCCACACACCTGTGAAAGATATGAAATTTTATTGCGAATTAGTTTTGCCGAGCTACCAGACTTGTTTTATCTCATTTTTAATCTTCAGTCAAAAAATACTGCAAAGGCAATAAAAGTAAATAGCAAACATTTTAGAGAAACATGGAAAATTTAAAAGAAAAAACACGAGGTTTATCACTTTCTTGCAAGGCGCGTAGGTGCCAACTATTATTAGTCTCCGCTTTGAAACATCGGCGATCTGGACTTGAGCTGGAATCGTCATTTTCATTTTTAACTTGATGGACTTCCTGTTGGTACGTCACATTTCTACTACGCTCTCTACAGATCAAACTATTTGTCCTATAAAGCTAATTCTTAACTCATTTTCCAGGTATTGCTCTGTAGATGTGTCCCATCCGTAAGGATTTTTTTTCAAACTGGGCAAGTGGTTCAGGGATTAGGGATCTCTACACGACCACGACCCGATTGATTGTTTGACATTGTTTTAAACATTGTTATCATTCAACAACGCCAATACGCCAACACCAGCTGCAAGACGTAGACTGAAGATTGGACAACAAAAACGAACTCGTTTGATTTTCAAGGTATGGTTTAACTGTTCCGAATTACAAACAACAAAGAAACATAAATAAACTTTCCTGTAAAGTTTCATATACCGCATTGTTCCTGTACTGTTTAGTCCACGTGAAACCTTACTGCCGTATGCACACGTTTTTACAGATTTTTTTTTTTACTTTTTTTTACTGAACACGAAAGATCAGATTGGTTCATTCTATTTGGGTAAACGAAATCGCAGACAAACCGTAACAACATAGTCTTAGGGCCATATTCATAATGACGGCTCAACTTAATGTTTGAGCTGGTACTTTGCTAAGTCAGGGCGGAGACTGAGCCTAGCCCAGACTCACTTTGGTATACATAATTAAATCCAGGGTCAGACTTAACAAAGTAAAGCTTTGGCGTGAGTTTGAGCCTAGCTCACACCTAGCAAAGCACAGCTTTGACGGATCCATGGAAACACAAATAACCAAACACACAAAAAATGGAAAAAATGGAAAAAAGTAATAGCAATAATAATAATAATAATAATAATAATAATAATAATAATAATACTTTATTTCAAATTACTACAATGTAATTCTCGAAGTTACAATGAAAAAGTGCAACTTGTGTGAGTATGACATTTTCAATCCTTTTCAATCAATATTGCATTATTCTTATTATTCTTACAGGAAGCTCGATCAATGTGGTCACAATCAAGGACAAAGCTAATAATTTATAAATTTATAGTACATGTTTTATGTTATACTTAAGTCCTTTGCTAATATTTTTGATAGTAAATTCTTTTTAAATTCATTTAGTGTTAAGTAATTAAGCATATTCTCTGGCAGTTGATTATATAGTTTTGGAATATACCATTCCTTTCTTCTCTTTCCATATTGATTTTTCCATCTCGGAATTTTGAATTTCTCATTTATTCCTCTTATTCTCGTTAATGTATTAGTTGATTTCTTGTATTTATTACTAAAATAATTTTTTGTTAAGATAATAAAGTTTTTTAACTCTTTTATTTTCAATATTTTGTTTTCTTTAAACAGTGTCAAGGTTTTTTTATTTTTTATTATCGATTTGTCGGCAAACATCACTTTTACTAATTTATTTTGTGTTTTTTGCAGTTTGTTTATTAAATATTCTGGTGCATGTCCATATATTTCTAGTCCGTATCTTATATTGCTACTTATCCATGCTTCATACGTGGTTTTTTTTTGCTTATTATCCAATATATTTCTAACTTGATAAACTTTTGGTATGATTTGTCTTAATTTTTTAATTAACCCTGTAATGTGTTGTTTGAAGTTCCAATGTTAATCAATTTCAATTCCTAGATATTTAGTTGAATATTTTTTCTCCAGTTTCACACATTTCTCATTACATCCTTCATTATTGTTTTAATTAAGTTTTTGCAATCACCATAATGCTTTTTAATCCAAATTTCTTTTTTGGGTTTCATTTTAGGCACAGTAATGTCCATTTGTATTGTTTTTTCTTTGCTGATGAACAATTCATTTTCCACAAAGTAATCATTTAAAATATTAAAGTCATTCTGCAGGTTGTACATCATATTGTCATAATCACTATGTATAGAAATCAAAATTGTATCATCCGCAAATAAATAAATATTAGTTTTTTCTAGCTTCTCGTCAATATCATTAGTATATATCAGGTACAATAATGGCCCCAAAACAGATCCTTGCGGTACTCCATATTTTATGTTACATGTAATACTATTTATTTCCTCAATTTGTACAATAGATTTTCTGTTTGATAGATAGCATTTTAATATATTATAGATTTTTCCTCTTAATCCCATATTCTTACATTTTCTTAATAGTATTTTTTGATCAAATGTGTCAAATGCTTTCTGTAAGTCAATAAGTACTGCTCCAACGTATTTTCCTTGGTTTAATGCCGTTGTTATTAAGTCATTTAAGTTGCATATTCTTTTTGCAAAAAAATTTTCCAAAATTTTATTAATAATGGACAGTAATGAGATTGGTCTGTAATTAGTTAAATCTTGTTTATCGCCTTTTTTGTAAATTGGTCTGATTATCTGTATTTTTAATTTTTCCGGCCAAATTTCTTTATCTATCATAGCATTTATTAATTTACATATTGCTATAGATGTATTTTCTTTAGTGTTTTTAATATGACTTGTATGGATTTTGTCAATTTCTACTGCTTTTGTGTTGTTTAGTCCCGTAATTATATTTAATATTTCTACTCTGTTAGCCCCATCGATCACCATTGATTTTACATTAATTTTTTTTGTTTACATCTCTGTTTTAATTTCCTTGAAAAGGCTCCTTTTTTATACTCTTTATTTCCTCTTTCATCTTTCATTTTCAAATGTTTAACTTGGTTTTCAAACATTTCATTAAATTCATTCGTGATGTCTATGGTTTTTTTATTTTTAAATGTTCTTTTTATTTCTTCATCAATGTTCATCTTTTTTTTCTCCCCTGTTATTTCATTTATTACATCCCATACTGTATTCTTCTTTTTATTCAGATTATTTAGTTTATTTGTATAATAATTATTTTTACATTCCTTTATCAGTTTACTTACATTCATTTTTTCCCTTTTATATTTTTCTAGTAGTTCATTATTTGCTTCTTTTTTATTATTAAGTTTTTTTAACATGTTCCATAATTTATTTTTATATTCTATTTTTTTGCAGCAGTTCTTCTGTTATCCATTCTTTTCTTTTATTTAGTTTGTGTAAGTTACAGCTTTTCGTTACTTTCTGTTTATTTTTGTCATATATTTTATTAATTTGGTCAATAATTTCTTTATAGATTTCCTCTGGTTCTTGTTTATCATTCAACATTTCCCAATTTATTTGGTTTATTTCATGTATGATTTTTTTATCATTATACTTCCAGTTTTCTCCCTCCTGGTTGCTATTTTTATTATGGTTTATTTTTGATTTTTCTTTATTCCAAATCCATGTCATGGTTAAATAATGATCTGCTATTTTTTCAGTAAGTGTTCCTCCCTTAGCTTCTCCATTCTTATGCCGTATATATACATGATCTATACATGATTGTTTTAATTTATTTTTCCCATTTTTTGTAACAATTTCTTCTCTTGTAGGAGAGTTGATTTTACATTGATATCCTAGTGCTGCTAGAGTGTTTTCATATTGATCGATCGCTAATTGATCATAGTTATCTTCATTTTCCTTCTTCTTTTCTAATATATCAATATTAATATCTCCCACTATCATTTGATATTCCCAATTAGTTTTGTTGCTGTTGATAGTATTTTTTTATTTTTTTTATGAATATTTTTTTATTATTCACTGGTCTTCTATAAACAGCTATAATTTGAAGTTTAGGTAAGTTGTTCTCTTTAATTATAATTTCAACCACATTATTGTCTTCTATTTTTAATTCTAAACAGTCAACATCTAAGTTGTCCTTTGTGAAAATCATCAATCTCTAGTTATTGTATAATTTCTATAATTGGTTAGCTTATATATACACACCTCATCTTTCTTAATATTAATTTCTGTTAATATTATTACATCCCATTCAATCTTCATTTCAGCTAAATATTGAACAAAGATGTCCCAGTTTTTCCTTAAACTTCTTATGTTAATGTGTATGATTTTCACATTTTCACTATTTCCAATTTCACTCTTCAGTATTCCTTCAATATCTTCTTTCTTCTGAAAAATTTGGTTTATGAATTCTGTTGTGCTGGTATTTTCAATAGGTCATCTTCTTCATGAATTATGTTTACTTGTTGTGTATCTCCATCTTTCCGCATCATTATTTTGCCATTCCTAAACCATACATATTTGAAGTTATGTTGATTTGCAAAGTTTCTTGTTTTCCAAAATAGCGATTTTGTATATGGTGTCATGTTTTCATTCAGGTAAATTCTCTTTCTATTTCCGTTATTGTACATGTTATCGTTGGTGACTATTCGTTTTCTTTGATCAAGCCATTTATCTCTGTTATTTCTATGTTTAAATTGTACTATTATGACACTTGCTTTGTTCTTGTCTTTGTTTGGAATTCTGTGGGCTGCTTCTATATCCTCATCATTATGTGAAATATTGAAGTTTCTTGCCAGATTTTGTATTGTATGCATGATGTTTTCATTTTCTGGCCAGTCCAATTGGCCAATTTCTAAATTTCTGTTTCTTTCATATTGTTCCTTATCTTTGGATTCTCGGAACATTTTATTCATTTTCACTTCCAGCACTTTGGTTCTTTCATCTGTATTTTCCAACTCTTGTACTCGTATCTCCAGTTCCTGTATTTGTTTTTTCATGTCTGTGTTTTCTTTTTTAAGATCTTCTGTTTCTTTTGCCACATATTCTATAGATTTTATCACCTCTTCAATTTTGATGTTTTGTTGATCATATTTCAATAGGAGTAAGTCCATTTTTTTTCCATTCTGATTCTATATTGTTTCATTTCTTTTTCAGTGTCATTGTTTTCTTCTTCTCCTTTTTTGTCACCCTCATTTTGTTCACCAACATTTTGTTCACCAACATTTTGTTCACCAACATTTTGTTCTGTTGTTCCGGGTTCATTTTGGTCCAGTGTTTCAGATTCTTTTCTTTGATTTCTGCATTTTTGTTTACATTTCCATTCTAACTTTTTCACTTCAGTCATTGTTTTCCATGTGTTTTGTTTTAAGCCAGCACATTTGTAGCATAATTTTGATATACATTGTCCACACACCACCCAGTCACCTTGATTTCCCAATTTACTCTCACAATCTGATATCTAAACATTTTTTCCTTTTTTTTATTGCTTGGGAAGCAATTTTAGTGACAAAGTTTCATTTTGGTTTAATAGTTTCATTCCGGTTCACTTAGTATTATTCCGGGTTAACACTTTCAAACTATAGCACTAACTTTTTTTGGTTTTTTGAACGCAAATCAAACACACTACGTTTTTTCACAGGATCTTATTTTCTGTTACACCACCTGTCGTTTTGCCTCATTTTTTTCTTCATATTTCACATTCTTCCACTCACTGTGTGTTTACCAAATTTTGTCTGTGTCTTCTCTGGTCCTTTATCTTGCCAAATATCTATATTTACCTTCTCAAAGGCCACTTATTCCTTCTCAAAACATGTAATTCGTTTAGCTGTCTCCAGTCAGCAGCCACACGACCGCCATCCCATAATAATAATAATAATAATAATAATTTATTTACGATTAAGCACGAAACTGAGTAAACAGTTTGTATGTGCAGATCAATACAATTACAATTAAAATATAAACATATTTACAATTAAAATACAAATACACTTAAAACAGAAACATGTTTACAGTTTGTTATTGTGCTAACATATACTTAGATTTAAAAAATAGTATGTACAAAGAAATCTATATATATATATATATAAATTAGATTATTTTAATTCTCTGTTCATTTTCCCAGCAGCCATTCCTTTATTTTCTTTTTCATAACGTATGTTGATTTTAGGTTTCTTAAATTTTCCGGCAGTTTGTTGAACATTTTTGGAATCAAGTAGTTCAGATTTCTTTTTCCATATGAATTTCTCCATGCAGGAATTTTTAACCAATGATTATTATTACTTCTGCTTTTTCTTGGTAGTGGAGTTTTATAGTCTTGTGAAAAGTAGTTTTGCGTAATTATTCCATACTCTAGGAGTTGTTCAATACCGAAAATATTATTTTCTTTTGCAATTTCACTAGTTTTCTTATAGTTATTTGTCATGAATAAAGCTTTTAGGGCCTTGTTTAATACTTTTTGTTAATGTTGCTTGCGTATCGTATTTGTGACATAATCCATGCTTCAAATAATGCTTGTTTTGTTTTTTGATTTATCATATATTTCACTTTGTAAAGCATAGGAATCGATTTTCTTATCTTTATAATGAGATTATCAATGTGATTGTAAAATTTCCAATTTTTTTTTTCTTCTATTCCTAAGTATTTTGTATTTGTGACTTTTGTTAGTTTTGAACATTTACAATTAGTTGACTTATTACAGTTGTTGCTATGTAATATAATTTCATTCTTGCCAAAATTCATATGTGATGTACCAATTTGCATGAAACATGTTTTAGTACTACTGATGTATAGTTCATTCTGATCTAAGAATTGAGTGATTTTATTGAAGTCATTTTGAAGATTTCTTATCATATTTATCTCGGACGTGTTAATGGATAATAGGAAAATGTCATCCGCATACAAAGTAATATATGTATTCCAATCACTAGTCTGAAGATCGTTCACATACAACAGGAATAAAAGTGGACCAAGGATTGAGCCTTGTGGGACTCCGTATCGAACATTTTCCCATTCGCTACAGACATTTTCAATTTGTACACTGCATTTTCTGTTTGTTAGATAGCTATTTATAATATTTAACATTTTACCTCTTAAACCAATATTATAAATCTTTTTCAATAAAATATCCTTTTCCAAGGTATCAAAGGCTTTCTGTAAATCAATAAGTATTGCTCCAATGTATTTACCCTCATCAAGTGCTCGTGTGATGTGATTATTTATATTTGTTAAAGCTCCAATAGTATTTTTACCTCTCTGGTATCCAAACTGGTTTTTATTTATACTATTGAATTTTTTAAGATAATTTTCAATGCTTTGAGCGAAGTACTTCTCAGCTATTTTATTCAAGACCGGTAAAAGTGCAATAGGACGGTAGTTATTGCAGTCAGCTTTCTCACCTTTTTTATAATAATAATAATAATAATAATAATAATAATAATAATAATAATTTATTGCATGACATTGCTCGAAGTTTCAATGAAACTTGTATGAGCTACAATAACATACATGAACATTAATAATTTAACACATTAGTACAAAACACATGAATATACAAATATTTACAATGTTACATAGTCATAATCATTACTTAGGTACTAAAAGTTCTATTTTTTTTTAATATTGATATAGTTTTGTTAGTTCTGTTTTTAATTCTTTTTTTAAATCTTCTTTATTTTGGTAGTTCAGCATTGTTGGGTTTAGTTTATTGAAAACCTTAGGTATATAATATTGTTTGTTCCTCGTTCCGTACGCATTTCTCCACTCAGGTATTTTAAATCTCTGTGTTGTTTTCCTTAGTCGTATTCCTTTATTTTTATCATAATTTTTATGTGTATTTATATAATAATTTTTTAAGATAATCACATAATCACGTAATTCTGTTATTTTAAGAATATTATTTTTTACGTATAAGTCATTTGTTCTTTCTCCTTCCTTTCCAAACAATACTTTTACTATTTTGTTTTGTACTCGTTGTAATCTAAGTAATACATGATCGCTCGCAAAGCCATAAATTTCAATTCCATAGCGTAGTAGACTTTCAATCCATGCATCATATAAATTTTTTTTATTTTTCTTGTTTAACAGAAATTTAACATTATATAATTGTGGTATCAATTTCCTTAATTTATTTATTAAAGTAATAATATGCTGTTTAAAATTCCATTCAGAATCAACATGCATTCCTAAGTATTTTGTTGTTTTTTTAATTTCCAATTCCTTACATGTTATCTTACAGTAGTGTTCGTTTCTATTTCCTTTCATTAATTCACAGTTTTCAGAATGACTAATTATATATTTTTTATATTTATCTTTCATTTTCGGTACTGTTATATCTAACTGTACTGTTTTCCCCTCATTTATGGAAAGTTCATTTTCCATCAGATATCCATTTAACATATTAAAGTCAGTTTGCAAATTCCTTATCATATCTTGATAGTTATAATTTATTGAAATCATTATTGTATCATCAGCAAACATAAAAATGAGTGTTTTATTTACGCTGTCAGGGATGTCGTTAACATAAATTTAAAAAAAGCAATGGCCCTAATACGGATCCTTGTGGAACTCCATATTTTATCTCTGTAAATTCACTATATCGATTACCAATTTTAACTTTAGCTTTCCTGTTTTCTAAATAACTTTTAATTAAATTAAAAAATTTTCGTCTTAGTCCAATATTTTCACATTTTCTAAGTAATATTTGTTGATCAAAGGTGTCGAATGCTTTTTGAAGATCAATTAAGATCGTACCAACGTATTTCTTTTCATTTAATGCCTTTGTTATTATTTCATTTATTTCTATGAGTAGATCTGTCGTACCTTTATTTTTTGTATAACCACATTGTATTATGTTTAATAATTTAAATTTTTCTAGAAAGTCCCCTATTTTGTTTGAAAAGTATTTTTCTATTATTTTATCTATGATTGATAACAGAGAGATTGGTCTATAGTTATCTTTATTAATTTTTTCTCCCTTTTTGTATATTGGTCTAAGTACTTGTATTTTTAATTGATCTGGCCACACTTCTGTATCTATCATAATATTAATTAGCTTACATACAAAATTTTCAGTATTTTCCTTTGATTGTTTGAAATTAGATGTATTAAAGCCGTCAATTACCGTAGCACTTGTATTTTTCAATTCACTGATCTGAATAACTTCTGACTTTGTTGGATAGTGTACATAGAATGTTTTATCAGTTGTCTTTATTTTCTTTTGTTTATTTTTTATATAACTTAATTTGTAGTGATTTCCATTTTTGTAGTTGTTTATTTTCTCTTCAAATACTTTTTAAGATCAGGAACTTGTTTTGAAAAGTTTTCATTAAAGTCATTTGTTAGTGTTTGCAAGTTTATTCCTTCAAAAGTTATAATAATACTTTTATCAATATTTTTTTTATTTAGTTGCTTTCCATTTATTTCTTTAATAATGTCCCACACACTTTTGTTTTTATTTTCAGCTTCCTCAATTTTTGTTTTATAATATTTTTGCTTACATTTTTTAAATTTCTAGTGTAACTTTTGATTTTATTTCTCGATATTGTTTTACAGTTTCATTCTGTATGTCATGTTCCTGTGATTGTATTACTTTCCAAAGTTTATTTTTCTTATTTATTAAGAATAGCAATTCATCCGTGACCCAATCTTTTCTTTTCTGGTTCTTTGTTTTGTTTATTTTGTTATCTTTTCCTTTGTTAAAATTATTTTTATTCTTTTTATTATTTGCATAAATATTCTGTATTATGTTGTGGATTTTATTGTACATTTGGTTTGCACACTGTATCTCGTTTAATTCCTCCCAGTTATATGTTTGTAAACATTTTATTATTTTTTTATGATAATATTCTGCAAAGGAATCTTCTGATGACCGTTTTTCTTTTTTGGTATTTTCGCATCGTGTGTCTTCCCATAACCAACATAACGTAAAGTAATGGTCAGCTATTTTCTCTGTTATTGTTCCTCCATTTACATTCCATTTATTACTTTTCAATTTAACAGAAATATGATCAATGCATGACTTTTTAACCTATTTTCATTGTTTAAGTATGTAATTTCTTCTCTAGTTGGTGATTCTATTATTTTTTCAAATCCTGTACTCGCCATTAAGTTTTCATACTTGTCAATGTTTGTTTGATCATATTTATCCTTCACATCATCTTCAGTTTTTAATACATCAATATTTATGTCTCCTATTAGTATAGTATTTTCCTTTGTTGTACTATTATCGTCATCTTTTATAATTTTTTTGAGAGCTTGTATAAATTTTTGTTTATTCGTCTCTGGTCTTCTGTATATTGTGATTAGTTTAAAACTCTGTTGGCTTTTTTTAATTTTTAGTTCCAACTCATCATTATTTTCTATGTTTAATTTATTTACTTTTGTTTCATCAACAATTAAGTTTTCATTTACATACATCATCAGTCCACCTCCTCTCAGAGTATGTTCTCTTGTATTGTTATAACTTTTGTAACCATTCCATTTGTAATTTATTGTTTCATTTTGTGTTATGTTTATCTCTGTTAATATTATAACATCCCAACTTACATTTATCTCCCCAATCACAATTTTAAAAGATCCAATTTTTTCTTAAATTCTGATGTTTACACTAATCACTTTTAAACTCATACAATCTCCAATGTCATAATAATAATAATAATAATAATATAATGATAATAATAATAACATAACGATGACAATACTTTACTCTGAAAGAAAAAACAATACACGAAGTTCACATGTAATGAACTTGTTTGTTCATGTTACCCATGAGAACATACAATACAGTCCCATCACAATTACTTACGTTAAACACAGATTTCATTTTTATATTTCAAAACAAACCATTGATATTTAACATGAATTCATTCTAACAAGTATTTGGCCTATATGTATATTTCGCTTATGATCAGACTTGATGATGATGATGAGGGATCATGACGCCTGGCAAGAAGCGAGAAGGACATCGAGCCAGAAGGCAAGAAGGCGATCAGCCTTTGCTTTCCAGCGAGGGGAGAGGGTGGGGGATGGGGTGTGCACTGTGCAGGTTGCGGTGGAGGGCGTGAGGAGGTGGCTGTTTGCTGGAACGGCATATGTTACGCCGGTGTCAGCTATTTTTTTTCTAATAATAATGATTGTCATACACCAAAGCCAGTAGTCTGCTCCTGTTACCCGAAAAATGTCATTAAAATCCCAACGCAAGAGACCTGGTTTGCTGTAACAGTTCGCAAGTCACAAGAAAGGGCAGCCCGCACATTGAGCTACTTGGGTCACTCCCCCTCCCCCTCCCACTTCTTTTGGATACCCTTTCCATAAATAAAGATAAGCCATTACAAAGACTATTCAAGTATCTATTTCAGGGTACCAAGTACAGTACGGACCTGCCATTTGTTCTAATTTTTTTAGTATAGCTTTTTTATTTAGACCTCTTCTTTAAAATGCGTGGAGGGGAGGGGGATTGATGCTTTCATCCTATTGAAAATAATGTTTTTTGTATTTTATTTGGTGATCTTTGTTCTTTTTTCCCATGGATCCCCCCTCCCCTCAACTCTTTAAAAAGGTTTGTGGCGCCTATAGTGGCAATGAAAAAAAAATACGTCGCCAGCCGAATTGTCTCAAACTACCATGACCATGCTAGCAATGACCTGAACAAGAAGATACACGGAAAAAATGTTGGGAAACACACGAGCTGTAAATATTCAAACAGATTGGCAGGTACACAGTAAATGGACCAGGAACGCAGGCGGTTGAAAGTAAATTTTTCCCCGGCAAGCTACAGATCTGGAATTTGACTGGGGGCTACTGAGTCGGAAAGGTTTGAGGTACTTGATGTGTAGGCAGTACCTATAACTGAGAACAAATATGCAATTCTTAAACAGCGCAACCAGTCCTGTTGGGTCAAAGGTCATCTTAAATATTTAGAAAAGTCACCGTTTTAACTAAATTCGCTTGCCGACATATTTTTTCTCCCAAACAACTCATCTTGGTGCATAAAAAAATAAACGGTGCTTAAGAATGCAACTTTTAAGTCCATAAATCGATTAGGAATTGATTAAACTCGATTAAAAGTCACCAACTTTCCTAAACTTGAGTACCCGAAAAATTCTTTCACCAAAAGATTCCTTAACATGTGTAGAAAGAGGATTAACACTTAAGAATGGAAAAAATGGTCAATTACGGGCTTAAGAACAGCCTAAAGTCAAAGGTTATACTAAATATTTCAAAAGTCATCATTTTATCCAAATTTGCGTGTCGGCAATTTTTTTCTCCCTAACAACTGGTTCTTGGTGCATTAAAACACACACGGTGCTTAAGAATGCAACTTTCAAATCCATAAATCGATTAAGAATCGATTAAAAGTCACCAACTTACCTAAATTTGAGTACCCGAAAAATTCTTTCACCAAAAGATTCCTTAACATGTGTAGAAAGAGGACACTTAAGAATGGAAAAAAGTGGTCAACAAGAGGCTTAAGAACAGCCTAAACTCAAAGGTTATGCTAAATATTTCAAAAAGTCATCATCTTATCTAAATTTGCATATTGGCAAACTTTTTCTCTCAAACAACATGTGTTGGTGTATAAAAAAACACACGGTTCTTAAGAATTAGTCAGGGAACAGTTGTAGGAAATTAGGGCTACTGAGCACAATTTACCAACTTTTATTTTTCACTTGGGAGTTGCTGTTTACATCCAAGGAATATTTTTTCACATGTTGCCACCTTAGCAATAAGCATTTAATGTATTAGGCATTGAAGATGGCGACCAAAATGGCACCCAATTTTGCCATTTGGCCAAATATGCAAGAACCATTAGTGATACACAAAAAATGGTTGAGATTGAAGTTGTTTGCAATAAAGTAATCTACAATGTCACTCCTATACATTTTTTTCATCGCTTTCGGTTTTCGATAAAATTGGATTTTAGGCCATTTTTTGGCTAATTTAATGTAACAGACGTCTCACTATCAACTTACAACTTTCAAGTGCTGCTGCCTCATTTCTAATTCACGTGGATGGCTCCAATTAGATTTATTCGAAAGCTGTGAATGGCTTCATTGCAGCAAGGGTAGTTGAAAGGGTCTACGACTGTTAGGAACCAACCTACGGCAGTTTTACTAGGGCTAGTATCAGTCACCGTCGGATTTTTCGCTCATTTTCAACTCCTATTGTGACGAGTCTAATTTAAGTAGATAACTCCAATTAGATTCATTAGAAAGGTGTGAATATCTCCAATGCACAAGGGTAGATTAAATGGTCTACTACTGTTAGGAACCGAATAACGGGCGTTTTACTGGGGGTCGATTTTACAGTCACCGTTGGTTTTTCCATTCATTTTCAATTTTCAACTTCTATTGTGACGTATCTAATTCAGGCAGAGAACTCCAATTAGATTCATTCGAAAGGTGGGGCTGTCTTCTTTGCAACAAGGGTATTTGAAAAGGTCTACGTCTGTTAGGAACCGAGCTACGCTCGTTTTGCTAGGGGCTAGTATCATAGTCACCGTTGGATTTTTCGCTCATTTTCAAATTTCAACTGTTATTGTGACGCGTCTAATATAGGTAGATGACTCCAGTTCAATTCACTCGAAAGGTGGTACTCTCTTGTTTGCAACAAGGGTAGTTGAAAGGGGTTACGACTGTTAAAAACCGAGCTACGCCCGTTTTACTAAGGGCTTGTATCACAGTCACCGCTTGATTTTTCCCTCATTTTCAACTTTCAACTGTTATTGTGACGTGTCTAATTTGGGTAAACTACTCCAATTAGGTTAATTCGAACGGTATGGATGCCTTCTATGCAACAAAGGTAGTTGAAAGGGCCTACATAAATTAGGCACGTCACAATAGAAGTTGAAAGTTGAAAATGAGCGAAAAATCCAACGGCGACTGTGATACCAGCCCCTAGTAAAATGGGACGCTCGGCTCCTCACAGTCGTAGACCCTTTCAACTACTCTTGTTGCAAATAAGACATTCCCACCTTTCGAATGAAAGGTTGTAGCAATCCACCAGAATTAGAAACAACGCAGCAGCAGTTGAAAGTTGGAAGTTGACAAAGTGAGACGTCTGTAAGCTTTAAAATAGCCAAAACTGGCCGAAATCGGCCTAAAATCCATTTTTCTCGAAAACCACAAGAGATATGAAAAAAAATGTATGGGAGTGACATTGTAGATCACTTTATTACAAACAGCTTCAATCTCAACCATTTTTTGTATATCACAAATGGTTCTTGCATAATTTGCCAAATGGCAAAATTGGGCGCTGTTTTGGCCGATATCTTTAATACCTAATACATTCAATGCTTATTGCTAAGGTGGCAACATGTGAAAAAATATTCCTTAGATGTAAACAACAACTCCCAAGTGAAAAATAAAAGTTGGCAAATTGTGCTCAGTAGCCCTAATTTCCTACAACTGCTCCCTGACTAATTCTTAAGAACCGTGTATTTTTTTATACACCAGCACGTGTTGTTTGAGAGAAAAAGTTTGCCAATATGCAAATTTGGATAAAATGATGACTTTTGAAATATTTAGCATAACCTTTGACTTTAGGCTGTTCTAAGCCTCTTATTAACATTTTTTTTTTCCATTCTTAAGTGTCAATTCTCTCTCTACATAAAAAGTAATCTTTTGGTGAAAGAATTTTTCGGGTATTCAAATTTAGGCAAGTTGGTGGCTTTTAATCGATATTAATCGATTCTTAATCGATTTATGGACTTGAAAGTTGCATTCAAGTATGTTCAAGTATGTAAGTAAGTTGCACCGTGTATGTTTTAATGCACCAAGACGAGTTGTTTGGGAAAAAAAATTGCCGACACGCAAATTTGGATAAAATGACGACTTTTGAAATATTTAATATAACCTTTGACTTTAGGCTGTTCTTAAGCCCCTTATTGACCACTTTTTTTCCATTCTTTAGTGTCAATCTTCTTTCTACACATGTTAAGGAATCTTTTGGCGAAAGAATTTTTCGGGTACTCAAATTTAGGTAAGTTGGGGGCTTTTAATCGAGTTCAATCAATTCTTAATCGATTTATGGACTTGAAAGTTGCATTCTTAAGCACCGTTTATTTTTTTATACACCAAGATGAGTTGTTTGGGAGAAAAAATTTGCCGGCACGCGAATTTAGTTCAAACAGTCACTTTTCTAAATATTTAAGATGACCTTTGACCCACCAGGACTGGTTGCGCAGCTTAAGAATTGCATATTTATTCTTAGTTGGGTACTGGCTACATATCAAGTACCTCAAACCTTTCCGACTCAAAATTAGGATAAAACTGGCAGTAACTCCTAGTCTAAATACCCCCAGCCCCGATTTTGGAATTTTAACCTCATCTTGGCGATTGATCCCCACGCATATATAAATTTTTGTACTTTTTATTTTTTATTTTTATACTTTTTTTGCGCTCATTTGTCTGACAGACAGCGAAAACGTTCGTCTTACACTTTTGAGGTAATAAAAATAGTCTGTTTGATGATTCAACTGACTCTATTATAACTGATATTGTCTTCCAAAAACTATTATTTTCGATTAAAACTAAAATTAAACTCATTTTGCCCCCCCCCCCCCCCCTCTTCCCACACATTTTAGAAGAGGGGGGGGGGGGGGGGGGGGGGGGGGCATCTGCCCATGGCCCGGGGACGACCCTAACCCAATCCATTTAGGAACGGTAAAATAAAAAAACAAACTCAACGTGTTGTGCATTTTATTTGCCGTTGCAAAGGGGGCGTCGGACGAACGTCCAACTGGAAAATCGTCTAATGGGATAATTGTCTAATATCTGCCTAAATAAAAAATCTGGAAAAGCATCTAAACGGGATATCACATAATGGATAATCGTATAATGGATAAACGTCTAACTGGACAATAATATAACTGCGGTTCTGATGTTATATGTATAGCTGCAGCGAGCGCGAGCGAGGCAGGGACATTAGACGATTTTCCATTATACGAATTTCCTGTTAGACGGTTTTCCGTTATACTGTTTTCCGTTATACGTTCTTCCAATTATGCGATTTTCCAGTTAGACTATTTCCCCTCGCCCCTTCCGAAGTCGATGTTAGGCCGTGCAGCCAAATCGATGTTAGGCAGAGCAGCTGACTCCCAAAGCAAGTCGAAAGTTTAGTCACGACCAGTCATATGATTTCTTGAGTCGACTGACGTTTTGAGCATGAGCCGAGACTTAGCTTTGCTATTATCTATACGAACTGAGAGAGACTCAAACTTTGCAAAGTCGGCCTCACAGCGAAGCCTGAGTCCATTCTCAGCTCATGCTGTACTGTCATTATGAATACCAATTGCTAAGCTGAGCTCACGACTGGCTCACGCTGAGCAGTCTTTATGAATATGGCCGTTAGTGTGCTAACAGCTTAGTACAGACCTACAGATTAAGTAACTCTGGGTTCATGCGACTCTTTGGAAACCTGGAAAAGTCGTTTAAAATAAAAATGAAATATTAGTCCTGAAGTCTTGAATGGTGTAAGCTTGAAAAGTGGTGACTGTATCAACAGGTTGAAAGGAAAGAAGGCTACTAGGCTTGAATAAAGCTAAAAGATTTAGCTCTGAAAGTAGGCAAGTGTGTCGCTCTACATTAATCTTACAATAATTTTTAAAGTTGGGATATGGTTTAATTTTATTTACGTGTCTTATGGTTGACTACAGCAGTAAGGTTTCACGTGGACTAAACAGTACAGGAAGACTGCGGTATATGAAACCTAACAGGGAAGGTTATTTTTGTTCCTTTGCTGTTTTGACTTCGCATCAGTTACACCTTAACTTAAGCATCTAACGAGTTCATGTTTGTTTTCTAATCTAAATTAATCTCTCTAATAAGTTTTAAGCACTTTTCACGTACAATGCATTTAAAACTAAATGTTTTATTACATACTGTAAACTTACCCATGCTAAATCCAGCAGCTAAATAACAGGGAAACAATTACAACTCCAAAAAATTTCATCTAAAAACCAAGTAATGTCTGCAAAAGTAGGCAATGAATTAATTTAGATTTTATTTGTAAGCATTTTCACTAAACTAAAAATAAATCTCAATTAAAAGTTAAATACGTAGCGGTAATAACTCAATATCGTGCTATGAAGTTACAGGACGGGAAAGAAAAAAATTGGGCTTTCCGTCCATGGATGAAAAAAATCGAACTGTGTGTTACGTACTGCGAGTTCCTTGCGTTTCAGTTGGTGGAAGACACGGAAACAACCGTTCCACCCAGTGTCGATACAAAAATTTTTTATTTAAGTGTACGTGTGGCCCTATAAATCGCTCGTATTATAAAACGCTAAAAGGTGCTTGCCTACGGTTGTGCCGCTTTGACTGAGCTGAAGGGTTTCGGTGCTCGGTTTATACGTTGATAGGATTAGCAGTCCGATATTTAGGTCCAAAAGCCAACGGAAATAGGTTTGCATGTGTATTTCTTTCCTGTAATATGTTCAGCCTGCTGCCATGATGATTAGGGGCATGCCTGAAAGCAGTGCCCTTTTCAAGCCCCCCTCTCTTTCATGTCACACGGTGGCACTTGCCACCCAACAAAAAAAAATAGAAAATGATGCACAAAAATCGGCCCACCTGTCTTCGTTACAGTTAAGGTATAACATAATATGAGGAAATTTTTACTTTTCTAGATTGTTTACACCATTTTCTTACGGCTAGTTGTAAAAATGAAAAGAAAGTATTAGGAAATTCTGGTTTTTTTTTAATATTTTGTGCAAAATGTTTTATATTATAAAAATTAATTTATCAAAAAAATATTTCTGGGTGAAAAACCTAAATACGTTCTGTCACGTATTTAGGTTTTCCCCAGAATAGGGGAACGATTTTCCCCTCTCAGAATAGGTCGCTGGCCGAGCAGCTCTATCGTCTAAGTTCGTATCTCACAAAAAAGGGAAAACTAGCTTTCGTTACGTAAAACTATAGGAAATAATCCACTCTTTCCAGAAATGTCTGGCTGCTTCTCTGATATTGTCATTGAATAGAGTAATTATCAAACATGTACGTGCATTTTAGACCAATGAGCGGCCGCTAATCAGAGTAGGTCTCTAAAATATGCTTCCTGCTCTAACGCAAGAGAGGCCTCCTATGACTGGGAGTTTGCTCGCTGAAAAACATAGCTACGTGCGTAGGTCACGATCTGAACCGCGATTGGTGAATGATGTGGAATCAAATACAGTACGCAACCCAGCAAAACATGACGCAAAAGATTATTTAAAAAAATAAGAAACATTAAAATTTGACATTGGTGCTTTGATTCAGACATTGATTAACCCAATCACCCCAAGACTTAGGCTCAGAGGGGACTTTCTTTTTTTTTGTCGAAGTGTACACAGTTCAGTAAAGCGATTCGATTTCGCTTCCTCTTAGCACGGAGACAAAGCCTCTAACAACTCTGTTGAGCTTAGCTTTGCTTTGGCTCTTGGGGGACCCTCATTAAGCTTGCTTTTCGTCGTTGGCCTTAGTTATTTGCCTTCTTGCATAGGCGTTTGTCCGGGTGTGGAAGAGATTAACGACACACTAAAAACCTATGACATTAGTAAGTTTTTATTGTGTCGTTAATCTCTTCCACACCCGGACAAATACCTAAGCAAGAAGGCCAAATAACTAAGGCCAGCGAAGAAAAGCAAGCTTAATGAGGGTCTCCCACGAGCCAAAAATAAAGCTAGCACAGCCGAGTTTCAGACGTTGACTAACTATGCTCTTAAAACAAAACAAAAATCGGAAAATTGTAAGAGTTTGTAGCCATTAATTAGTACACCTCTGTGGAATTTGAAGTTAATCTACCTACTCATAGGATTCATGAATGCAGTCGCAGTGGTTGAGAAGACGTTTGTATGAGAACAATAGGTGAACTCAGTTGTATGAAAAGAGTGGATAAACTCCGTCATTGAGTATAGCAGGTGAACTCAGTTCATATGAGAAAGCTCTGGTCAACTCAGTTGTATGAGAAAACAGGTGAAGTTAGTTGTACGAGAAGGGCAGGGGAATTCATTCGTATAAGAAAAAAAGCTGAACTAGTTGTACGACATGCATGAGTGGATGAACTCAGTTGTATGAGAAGCAATGGCGTGCACAGGAAGGGGGCAGGGGGGGGGCATTGCCCCTGCCGTTTTCGCGAAATAGCTCTTTTGTTAAAAAAAATAGCCATTTGATGGTGAGGCGGTACCTGAGAAAGGACCTGAAAGCATAAAATCACGCCTGAAAACGCCTAAAAAGGCTATAATGTGGCAGAAAATGCTAAGAGAGGGGCAGAAAAGGGTAAACACAAAGCATACAAAGAAAAGGTCCCCAGTAAAAAAGGCTATTGCGGCCCTGTACCCAAAAGGCTCCTGTGCTACTGCGCCCTAAAGGACTAAAAAGGCAAAAAAAAAAAAAAAGCTAGGAATGGGGCAGAAAAGGGTCTTAAAGTTAACTGGGCCTTTTACTAAAACTTGCCCCTGCCCTCTCGGGAGTCTGTGCACGCTACTGATGAGAAGAGCACGTCAACTCATAAAAAAAGAAGGTGAACTCAGCAGTATGCAAAAAGAGGCTGAACTCGTTTGTATCAGAAGAGAAGATAAACTCAGTTGTATGAAAAGAGCAGATGAACTCTGTAGAGGCGGACGCTACGACGGCTGAGGTGCTTGTAGCGCCCCCGACATCATTGGTTGACGAGTACTTCTTAGCTTCAAGTTAGCGTGGTTATTTCGACTTTTTACGATAATAAGCACAGCATGGGCTACAGTCCCGGCATGGGGAATGAAGCATCGGTGTCCTAACTATAGGCCTAACCTTAATGCTACCGGTAATTATCACTGCCACCAACGGTGGATTATTTTAGACTTGAGAATTTCCCTAGCATTTTTCCCGACTGGAAAACACGCATTAGCTTGGTCGGGTTTGGAGCTACGTTCTGGACATTCACTACGAAAATATTGGGGAGAATTACAAATGTAGCAAAGCCTAACTCGATCTTGATTAAGGTTAGTTTTTACACTAGCACTATCGTTAATGGCAGAATTCTCTGCGTTCACATCGACAGATCCGGCCGGAATAGCTGTCGAGTTATGGTTACGTCTGTTATCACGTTGTTGACCAGAAGGTTTAGAACCTTGGTTTGACTGTGTAGCTATGGGCTGTGTTTTGGCTGCACGAGTGGCAGTTTCTGTAGCAATCTGCTTGTTTCGAGTGGTGTACTCGTCACACAGTAGGGCTGCTTCGGCCAACGTACCCATCTTTATTTGATCGGGAATCCACTTTCTAAGATGGTTGGGCCAAGATTTGTAAAACTGCTCTAAGAGCATCAAATTAACAAGTTTATCAAAATACCTAAAACATTTGGCTAACGCTAGCCATCTGGAAAACAAAGTTTTCAACTCAAATGTGTAGTCGTGAAACTGCATTTCGGGTTATTTTTCGAGTGAACGAAAGTGAGTTTGTAACGACTCTTTGGTCTGGACAAATCTGGCAAATAATTTATTTTTAACTACCTCGTAGTCAAGCATTTCCGCGTCGGAAAGCTGGTCGCAAAGTTTGACTAACACCTCTCCCATTAATGGTAACAACGCGGTTGTCCATTGGTCCTTGGGGATGTTTTGATTGACCATTATTCTCTCAAAAATCTTTAAGAAACTGTTAATTTCTGTTTTAGGCGTCCACTTATTTACCAGTCGAACAACATCCGCAACTTTGCCTTGTTTTGGGGCTGGATTTGGTTGAGCTGGGGGAGCGCCGTTAACTCCGATTGCAGCAGCGTTAACATTAACATTCGTAGCTTGTAGCCTGGCTCAAGCTGTTTGTTGAGTTTAGCTAATTCTATAGCACTCACACGTTCGGAAATTAAAGCATCTTTATCCTTAATTTGAGCTTCTTGGTCCTTAAGGGATAGTTCGTGTGCACGTTTTTTTTTACCTGCTGGTACTTCTAAGGCCCTTAATTTAAGCTCCTCCACTTTGAGAAAAAGCTCATTTTTTTTTACGGCTAGTTCTTTTTTTGCTAAAATAGTAGCCTCTCTCTTTTCTATAGCGCTAGCTAATGCATCAGAGAGTTCGGTGAAATCAAGTTTTCCATCTTCGAGGGCTGCTCGTAAGATTTGCTGCGATTCAGCTCTAGATTCACTGACAGGAAATCCTAACTTTAAACAAGCCTTTTTGAGGTCTTTGTTTTGCAATTCATGAATGATTTCGTCTAGTTCATCCATTTCAGACATTTTTATTTTTAACGTTAAACGGGTTCAAATAAAGCTTTTATATACAAACCAAAATTAAATGCAGCCGCATATTAATTTGAGCATTAATTTTGGACAGAGCTAATTATTTAAAAGACTTCTCTACCAAATCAAGCAAGTTTACACATAAAAATACACTTTAAAGGACCCCTAGCACTCTGGTATGTATGTGAATACCTAAAATCATAAATGCTCTTAACTACAATACTCGGCTGGGCGTCCTCTTAGCATATCCTATGCACACTTACTCTTTTACACACAATCGCTGTGTTGTCAGTCAAGTCCTTCCTGTTCCACCGTTGTACATTGAAGCCTTCCACTGAACTGTAGTTGAACTTCCTTGGTGTAGAAGGATCACTGGTTTGGGTCTTGGGTCGGCAACTCAAGGTTCACTGCTATGATGTGATGGAACATCTGCTTCCTGGGCGAACGGCTTCTCCTCTCACAAACGGGGATACTGGGACGTCGCACGTCGGGCGGTCATCTCAGGATACTGAAGCGGCAACTGTTGCTTCCTGGCGCCGGCAGTTGTTGTTCCTGCTGGGCAGCGTTTGTACTGTTTTTGACGGCAGTACGACTTCTACTTCGTGATTGTGTTTACGTGATCACTGGCGTCTGCTTCGTGACCTTTGTGACGGGACCACAGACATCTAGTTGGAAGTGGCTTGCATCCTTCTAGAAACTTGGCATGGTAATATGGCAGGGGGGGGGAAACGTTGTAGGAGACAGTACCTGAGAAGATAAACTCAGTTGTATGAAAAGAGCAGATGAACTCTGTAGAGGCGGACGCTACGACGGCTTAGGTGCTTGTAGCGCCCCCGACATCATTGGTTGACGAGTACTTCTTAGCTTCAAGTTAGCGTGGTTATTTCGACTTTTTACGATAATAAGCAGAGCATGGGCTACGGTCCCGGCATGGGGAATGAAGCGTCGGTGTCCTAATTATACGCCTAACCTTAATGCTACCGGTAATTATCACTGCCACCAACGGTGGATTATTTTAATTGTTAAACGAAGTATGAAGCTAAGATGGCTACATATTATGTTACACTTGGGACTATTAATCAACTGGGGAACGAACCTTATGTTTAAAACTCTTGGTTTTTATTTAAAACAACAGAAAAGGAATAAGAAAACACTTTTACATTTAGTTCACTAGTATTTAGCTTTTACAAGTTTGAAAAGCACTTTGCTTGAATTTATACTTTTGAAAATTCACATAAACAAGAACAACGAAGTTAGTTCTTAAACACACTTAATTTCGATTAGAAAAAGTATTTTTATTTTGGGTTCCAATCCTGGAATACCCAGCAAGCTGAACCGCGTCCGCTAAGTTACAACTTTATTTGACAACTGTAGTTTTCAATTCGTCCAACAGTTATTTTTCCCTGAATCCACGAGGATCAAACCGTCCCTTTGTTTACATTTAAAAACGAACAAAGAATGAACTTGGCTTTTTAGAAAGACATGCCTACTCTAACATTATGTTAGACTCTAAGCTAGAGGTTAGTTTTAAATTAGACTATGAATTTAGACTTGGGGGGTCCTAAAGAAAATCTTCTAAAGTTAAACTAGTTACATACGAACCACTACCATTTTGCCCGGCATGGCAACCACGGACGTGACATCTCCACTCCCGACCGGCGTGACCCTTCTAGCTTGAGAGATCTGTTACCTGTACCGACTGAGCTGTCCTGTTGAGGCTTTTTATGCTGGAGAGAGGGGAAAGCGCGGACGTCGAGGATAGCTGCGGGGGTCTGATTGGTGGAGGGCCAGGAGAACAATGGGAAAGTCGGTAGAGCAAAGGGTTTTGGTGCACAGCCGTTTGAAGGAGTAGGGACATGTAAAAGATAGGCCAAATTGACTTTTCAACTCATGATCTTTGGGAAAGGCCTTTACATTAGGATATTGACTATTGATTGATTATTCACATGATTGCTTCGTGAAATGACTCATGTTAAAGCTTAGTACTTTGGTTTGGGTAAAGTATAAATCCTTACTATTAGATTTAATAAGCTTTAACGGTAAACTTCAGTGTTACACACTACAACTAGGTTGGGGGGGGGGGGGGCACTGAGTTTCTTTGCACAGACTGACTTTGGATTGGCATTGGGAACAGATCTTTTTAAGATTTTTGGTTTTTATAGAAGGACAAGCTATTGCACACATTCGGATGGTCACAGTCGGAGTTTTGGTAGAGATTTAAGGCAAAAATATTTACATAAAAATTCGTGTCCGGTGATTGCCGATGTCGAATTAGTTTGGACTAATGGTAGCGTTCTGGGGGCAAAAGATTATTAATAAAGTATAAAATGGATAATAAACTAGCTTAGTGAATGCTATAACGCATTAAGTTAAGTTGGTTGTTTAACTTTAAAGTTAAAAGACAGTTATCGAACGTTGTGGAATTTTTCATAAAAGTTGCTGCAGTTCAACATAATAAAAAATTTCACACTTGAATTGGTTGTCTGTATCCACACGTATGTGAGGTTAAGTACCAAAGGCAGCCCCTCCTAAGTCACAACTATCTAGTGTTTTGGGGCTTTTTGCCCTAAAATAAAAGTAATAAAATCGAAACACAAGATACAAGTTTTTCAATAATGGCGGCCATGATGAAGGAGCGCTGCGGTAATTTTGGAGCAGTTCAAATGGTGATTGTGAGACTTCAGGATGGAAATTTGAAGATTGGGCTTCCCGAAGGGTTAGCTATTGTGTCGGGCTATTAAATGGTTCCAAGATGGGCCGTTTTAGTCCATTATTAAAGATTTGGCTGGGGGTTAACGACCGAGGTCTTTTTGCGTTTTGGTGCGCTCAAGAAGAAAAAATTGTTCGTCGTGAAAAACGAATTTTTTTCGGCGGCCTGCGTTTACAACTCAGTTGTACGAGTACCGCAGATGAACCCGGTGAAAGAGCAGGTGAACTCAGTAAACATGAAAACAGCAGGTAAACTTATTGTATCAGTAAAGTGGCCGCATTTAGTTTAAAAAATACCAAGATTTTGTTAACTTACTACACCCTACCGTAGTAGACCCTGAAGAAATGAATATAAATTTAAAGAATATGATACAACGAAACATGAATATCGATCAGCACGAAAAATTGCCTTGTGAGTTTAAAGCCCAGCACGTAGGCTGGTTTAGATTACAAGTAGACCATTTTTTTAAATAAACGTACAATGTAAATAATGATATGTTTTTGTTATACTTGATTTTGTCACCTGTTGTGTTATTTGGAATTGTTATAGAACTGTTTTTTTTTTACCAGTTGTTAACTTTTTTTTCTTCGTTTTCTTATTTTCCCATATCTTACGACCACGATAAACGTTTTGCCCTAATGCTTGCAATGTACAAAAACAAATGAACGAAATTTTAACCACCCTGCAAAAATATTAGTACAATATTAGTACTTCGTCGAAAATATAACATACAAGGGATCAACATGGTAACTGTATATGGATGACTAATATAATTTACTATACACATAGTTTTACCATCGAAATAAAATTGTGGAATATATATAACATCATAAAATCCAAATTACCTCGGTCTCTAGTGAAGAATGAAACAAAATTTACTATAACATATAAAAATAAGATTCCCTCCTAACATTGGATGATTGGTTGATGGAGCTCGGGCAGCAAAGCCATCCACTCCAGTTACATTGTAAAGCCTGCACGCAAACTAAACAAATAAAGGAAGTAGAAGCAATTTTCGACCGCACAGGAACGGGACAAATACAGTCTAATACCCATTCTACGCTATACCCTAACATTGCATTTGGTGTTTGGGTCCCAACCTATGCCCACAGGGAAAAACCACGGCTTCGCAATGAAAAACCCCCAACACCAACACTTCTAAACCAGGGACGTAAAGGTTTGGGTTAGGGGGACCAGCAACTACAAGCTCTCGCGTTCCTTCCAGCCCTTTCTAGGTCAGCACCGTGTTGAACATGCCAAGTGGCAAAGAACATCAGCACATGTGCAAGGACGGTTGCTTGCGCCCGCCATATTGAAATCCTCGCTTTGTTTTACGCAGGCAAGTAATGCACAATGTTCAATCAATTTAATAACTAACAACAGCATGCCACCTGATTCGAATACTATAATACATTTAAAAAAGCTGTAATAAAACGCAGGGTGCCTGTGCTGAACCTCGTAATCATCTGTATAAATTTAAACTAGATTGCAACTTCGCGATGTGTTCACTGTATTAGGCGCGATTCTCATTCCAGCAGGTGGGAAGGTAGGGGAAACCCCTGAGAGAACTAAGATTGAGGACTATAACCACGATGGATGACATCTATCGCGTCACAGGCGGCTTGTCTTTGTGCCGAGAGCTGCTTCTGCAACCACAGCTTGTTGCGGGTCTCCCTAACCCAAACCTTTACGTCCATGTCTAAACTAGCTCTTCAAACTTCGAGCTTTAGTTGATACTCGCGACGCGGCTGTCTGTCCTCTCTCCCTTCCCTCCCCGCCACCATCTTTCTATTTCGTTATTAGAGTCGATTAGACTCTTATGCGAACGGTTTGTCTGTCTGTCTGGGAGTCTGGCTGTCTGTGTGTTTGCGCTGTAGCATTTTAACGAATTATCGGATGTCTGTCAAATTTTGCACACAGATTCTGTGGCACATTTCTAGGTCTAAGTTCGTAAATGGAACAATTCCGCCGGGGAAATCGTATACTAGAAATAATCAAAAATTTTTGTTCGCAGCAAACGTACGAGGTTCGTTAGTTTTTCTTCAGCCGACTGACGTCATCCATCCACGACCAATTACTGGGAACTATGTAGCTTCGTCAGCTTCTGATGTCACCACCAACCGACCAATGACTGGCAAATTATAGCGCAGATCACTGACGTAGGCACGCGGCTCCTCTGATCTAGATTCGTACGAATTGGATAACAAGCTTGTATAGGCATGTCGGCATGCGAAATTAGCGTAGACTTAGGCTACTTGTTTGGACAATCGTTCATGACTTTGATGCTTAGTATTTTTTTTTTGGAGGGGGAAGCGAAATATTTAAAACAATTTCTACTGTATGATATTTTTTTATTGTCAGGGGAGGGGGGGCGCATTGTTACCCCTACCACCCCACATTCCTCCATTGTGTGGTCAGATTTCTCCCCTGCAGCCTCTCTGGTACCCCCTGTCCCCACACCACTGCCCGCATCGCATCCCTGTCCCCCTTCGCATTCACCCATTGTGTGGTCTGAATACCCCATCCCTGCTCCCCCTCCCTTGGAACACCTGGTGTTTGGTCTTCTTAAGGAAGTATAGTATTTTCAATGGAGGGCACCACTCTTTTATCAGTGTGGCTGAATTACCTGTTTCTCCATTTAATAGTAATAATAGTAATAAGAAATTTATTGCATAACATAAGTTGCAGTCGGAGACAGAAAGGGATGCTTAGCTCACTAATATCAGGGCCGAAAATTAAAAACAGTACATAAAAAAATACAAAACAAACACAATAAGCATCCCTGGTGAAAATAACCGTACGAACCATAACTAAATACTCATTGGCCGTCTATTGTTTTGCAGTGTATTCTATGGTATGGTATTGTCCACTAAAGTTTTCTATTGTCTTAACAATAAATCTTATTGTTCTTTATTGTTCCTTATTGTTCCTTATTGTTCTCTTCTGTACAAGAAACAACCGAACAGTAAGTAAACAATTCTGGATTGTTCGAACCATAGATAATTTCTATCTGGCTGTTGCAGACATAGGGCCTTAGGGCTTCGGGCAGATGACCAGGAGTGGTTAACGCTCGTTAAACCCTTTAAACCCTTTAATTTCTATTGTTTGTATTGTTTCAAGATCTTGTATTGTCCGACAATAAGTTATGTTGTTTTCTATTGTAAAACCATAGCTACTGTTCACGAAACGATAGATGAACAGTATAGCCGCTTGTTTCTTTAAAGAACTTGATAAACGTTTGGACTTGAAAAAAATTCGGGTAGCTAGCTTTTATGGACCACTTTGTATAGTTTATGCCAAACAACACTGTATTCACTGGAACCAGAACCACACTTGATAAATAACAAGACAAACAACAAAACCTCGAAAAACAAGCGGCTACAGCGGCTACAGCGACTACGTCGCAACCGGTCTTCTGTACACTTTCGCCACTTCCCATATATGTTGAGGTACGCACCTCTATCACGCACTGCAACAGCGATCTCATTTATATAATCTAAAAGCAGTAACCATCACAATTGCTGGTTGAAAATGTGTTAGCATTTAGGCCTACCTTAGAATTAGGCGTAATTATCAGCTTTTAGGCCTATTTTTTACCTGCCTATTTAATTTCGTAAATAGAAGTAACACGGTGCAACACGATGTGCCTCCCTGCACACAGATAGTGTTCGCCGAACACCACGTATATAGGTAGATCAGTGGTAGCAAGCAAACTAACGGGAGAGACCCAATGGAGAGAGAGCATACATCAAGAAAGTCTATTAGCTATAAGGACGTAACGATGTTTTAAGTTGCCATGTTTTTAGACTAATTTTAGGATGCTGAATGTAACAGTGAAACACGTTTGTCTCTATCTTGAACCGTTCTGGAGTTTTAAAAAAAGCGACCTACAGACAGACGGACAAAGCCGCTGCTATAGTCTTTGAGCCACTTCGGCTGTACAGAAGACTAAAACAGCTAAGATTCGTTAAGGTATGATGGGCTCATATTTTATTGTGATGACGTGTCCCGAGTGAAATTCACAAACTCTGAAATAGTAGTCTGATGCTCTTGCCAATTAACCTACCTTATCATCGCCATGAAAAAGCCGAAGTAGTGAACCAGAGTTTCAATGGTTCGAATCTCTGTCACGCCA
>JAHWFP010221014.1:1627-14231 GCA_023313725.1 Lithobius niger
TACATGTTTTTATTTTTATTTATTTATTTATTTATTTATTTATTTATTTATTTATTTTCTCTTTGCTGGAACTGATGTCAGTGGTTCTTTTACCCTTCCAGTTTCCCGATCACCCATTAGGGGTCGGTCTGACCTATATATTATTATATATTATTATGTAAATATTTTTCCACCCCCACCACCCACCTCCCTTAAATACATGCCCAATACTCTAAGAAAATGAATAGTTACCTAAAATATAAAGAAGTAAAAAGAAAGGTAGAGGCGTTGGCTACTTACCGAACACCGTGATTTGCATGGTGGCTTCGTCAGAACCGTAGCTGTTCTTCGCTGCGCACGTGTAGATACCCGTGTCCACACGTGACGCCTCTTCCACTGTCAAAACGGACACGGAGTTTTCCTTAAGCGTTTCTGTCTGATACCTGCATACACAAAAAAAGCAAACATTAAAGGGATATACCTCCCAGCGCCATTTTTCTAGATCCACCACATCAAGTACGGCCTCAAAGGTTTATTTCCTTCCTGTTAGTAAATCCCTTGGTAAAAAATCCGTTTTCAAATGTGGCGTCTAGGAAGTTTTCTGTTGAATAATAATTGTTAACTTTATTTACTGCGTCCCGCAGTATATGATGCTTTTTTTGCGCGCTTACAATAATCATGACATTTCATCTCTGTGTGTGCATGTACTAATTTTCTAATAATTACCGTGGGATCAAAAATCTAAAAGACTAGTACGATAAAAATTAAAATTAATTATTCCAATAGATCGCCGAAGCAAAATTATACTACACTAGCCTAGAAAAATTATAAATTGTGATGTTAAAATACGAGAATCATTCCGGTTTGTGACGACACAATCTTTAACTTGATGCTGTTTAATGTACTATTCCCAAAGCCAACCGAGACAGCAACTACGTTCATCGCTGCGAGCTACCACCCCAGCCGACCTTCAAGCTGACAAATGCGCGGATTGTGATCCTCGCGTGGCTGTGATAGGCAAGTTTTTTTTTTTTTTTTTTTTTTTATTAAAGAAAGAAAGATGCCACGAAGTGAACTAACACTTATTAGTGGCAACATTACAATACCATCCATCAACAAAAAATATACATTTCTAGCAATTTAAAAAACAAAACCATCAGAACCATAAACTATATTGCATAATTTGGTACTTCTCCTTTCTAGTACCTTGTACAGTTCTCTTCAAAAATGTTTGTCAGAAACGATCATTTAGCCATTTTTCAATTTTATTTTTAAACCCTATACAACTTCTCAACAAATTAACTCTGAATCAAAAACCCCCAATTCATTTATTTATCCCCATCAATATAATTAATCCAGTAGTTTTTCATTTTTTGCTTAAGTTCATTATATCCTTTAATTGTTTTTAATGTGTTTGGTATTTTATTGAAGTTTTTCACAGAATTATATACAGTCGTCATTTTTCCGTATTTATTAGACCATAAAGGTAGGAATAAATGGTCTTTTCGAAGTTTCGATTTCGCTTTTTGATTTTGAAGTAAATTTGTTAATGGAAAAAAATATCTTATTGTTATCGTATAATTGCACAGATTTTTTACATTAAGTATTTTATGTCTATCTCTGATTTCCTTCACGTTATTATTTTGAAACAATACTTTTAGTACTTTATTCTGTAATTTTTGTAATTTATTCAACATGTAATTGCTTGCATTACTGTAGATTTCGCAGGCATACAGCAAATTTGCTTCAATCCACGCTGTGTAAATTAGTTTTTTATTTCTATCGTTTATTGCCTTTCTTATTTGATATAATTTAGGCATTAGTTTTTTTATTTTTGTAATAATGTTGTCTACATGATCTTCATGCTTCCATTTATTGTCAATGCAGTATCCTAAGTATTTAACCTTACTTTCTTTCTTCATGATTTTATATACATTTTTTTTATTGTCAGCGTAAATTTTTATTTTTGCCTCCTGACCTAATTTCTTTGTGCCCGTTGAAATGTCCATATTTATTGTTTTGTCCTCATTGATAAAGACCTGGTTTTTCCAACACCATTCTTGTATTTTGTCAAAATCCAGTTGCAGTGTACCCATAGTTTGTAAATAATTATCTCCGTAACAAAAAAGACAAATATCATCTGCGAACAAAATAATATTTTCGGTTAATCTTTCAATATCATTTATGTATAGTAAGAAGAGAATTGGTCCTAATATTGATCCTTGTGGCACACCATCATTATTTGGAATTTCCTTGCTTATGCCTTTATCAATTTTGGTTACACATCTTCTATTTTCAAGATAATTTTTAATAATGTTATTTATTTTGCCTCTTAGACCCAGTTTTTTCATTTTTTCAATCAGAATATGTCTGTTTATCGAGTCAAATGCTTTTTGAAGATCAATAAAAATGCAACCAAAATATTCATTCTTATTAAGTGCTATGGCAATCTTATCATTTAAAAATTTTAATGCTTCAATTGTTCCCCTTCCCTTTTGAAATCCATATTGTTTTTTAGTAATAATGGAGAATTTATTTATAAAGCCAGAAATTTGATTAGCAAAAAACTTTTCGCATATTTTATTATGTTTATATTTATGTTATTTATTTATGTTATTTATATTTATGTTTTATATTTTATTATTAAGTGGAATGTTATAAGGCAGGCCGGGTGCCCCTTTAATACAAGTTCGACTCCAAACAATGACGTTGCAAACTAATATAGCGACAACTTCCTGGACCGAGCTTCACCTGGCTTTGGGATGATAACCACTATCGTTGCTGACTGATAGGATGCCAGTACGAGAGGCCACTGGCCCCAGGAACACGCCAAAGCTACTTCAGCTTGAAGGAAAATTTGGATCAAATGCTCAACGCATTAAAGGACTAACCCACTGTAAACTTAATTTTAACGTCGTTGCAATTTCGAATGGGCTCCATGTTGAGTTTTTTTTTTAAATCCATAACTGACATTCATCTTATGGATTCAGCTTTGCCTTTATGCTAAGACTTTCATAGTAACCTTCTACTTCTCGGCCCAAATTATGAAAAAACGTTGGCTTAATTTCGACCACAACATAGGATTAAGATTGGCCGTAAAAGATACGCGCGCAAGCATCACGCAGAGGATATCCGTTCTGCGAAGCTCCCAACGCTTGAAACGCGCTTGAAAACACTAAGCGCGAAATTGAAAATGGGCTAGTTATTGTGTGTACAACAACTGCAGTGGACATGGTAAAGTATATATTAGTGTTAATTTTTTGTGAAACTTTTAAGTTGTTCTTTCCGAAGGACGAAACAGCTACACGATTGCTTTCACTGTTACTTTTTTTTTATCATATCAAAAGTTAATCGCACCAACTAATAGTTCGAAGGTTGAATGAAAACTAGAATATTGCTGCTTTCGGCAGCAATGTTCAAGTTTTCATTTAACGTCCAAAGTATTATTCAGTGCGATTAACTGGCGAATGTTTTGGTGTGTTGATACCATTCGGAACTTGCCGGTCCTTTTTTTGATATGATATCACTTAATTTTTTTAAATTGTGTTCTAAAACACAACTCAACGAAACTAGCCAGCAGATTTGTAATAATGTGACACGTCAACTACAGCTTGAGTGGCCATATTTCCAATAATTAATTTCGTAATTGCAGCGCTCGTGGTAAGGTTTAAGTGGTTATTTTTTTTAGTGAAACTTTTTAGTTGTTCTTTCCGATGGACGAAACAGCATTACGATTATACTTTCACTGTTTTTTTTTTTATATAAACGTTTTGTAGACGTCTCATAGACGTGTACTAGTTCGAATCTAAACAACAATCGAATTTGTCTTTACAGTATAGCGCAGTGACACGACGTAGTATTATTGTATATAACTCTATGGTGGAGCCAGTTACTGGATTAGCTGCAAGGTGCACTGGTGGGGATAAAAGAAGAGCGTCTTACTGAAGCCATTGCTATTAGAGTGGATTTATTAGGCTTAAAACGGGCGATTTTTGTCGATTTGTTGGCAGTTGCTGACATTTTTAAGCAAGTGGAATCTTTATTTTCCGATTACAACATTGTGGCATACGGGATTGAAGAAAACGGTTTTTTAAGACTACGAAAACCGCTCTCAAAGCACTGGCTTGACTAGAAGTGCCGTTGTTTAACCCACCATTTCAATCTAGTGCCCCTTGCAGGGATCTCTCTTGTAGCCAATATGACGTCACTTGACACTGCTCTATACTGCAGGTTACGATTTAAAAGATCTATACAATCACTAAAAGATCAATTTAATCACGTTGGTTTATTAGAGCTATTTACACCTGCAACTTATAATAGGATACATCCAGATCCAGAACTTAATAACTTTGTATAGGTTATTCCAGATATTACCAAACGTTTTTTCATTGACATTTCATCTGGGGCTATGAGCTACACGAAACGTAATAACGGAACCTGTTTTGCCAAAACCAAAAAAAAAAAAAAGCAAACCGTTCCCACCCTCCAGTACTGTCGTGTTCATTGATCTAATAACGTGTGACGTTGGTGGTGTCAGTTGGCGTTCTGACAATATGTCGGTTTTATGGCCCCTCCCCCTCAAAAAGAGACAGTTGTTGCGGTTTTGAAACCAAACTCAATTTAACATCCCTGTTTGCAGAGGGAGCCACACACAACGCCTTTATCATCATCAAATCCCGCAGCTTTCTTTACCATTCGACTTTATTTGGAAATCCAGTTTCCAATGAAACAGGGGGGGGGGGGGGAGGTAGCAAGGTATGGGGCGCGGAGCAGCAGCTTGACCCCCACGAAACGCCATTTCCTCCCGTATCAGACAATGTCGAACGCTGAATAGCACGTGATTAAGATGGGGTGCACGCGCAGTGCCAATGGCGGGTATACAGCTGAAGAGAAATGCTGGGGGTTTGTGTGTGGGGAGTGGGTTGCAGGTGGGGGGGGGGGGGGGGGGTTGCAGAGGATTGGAAAGAGGAAAACCCCTCCACCGTCCCAGCATTCGTGTTCGATTTCTTCATTCCCCAGAGATGGGAGAAAGCAAGGAAGGGGAAGAAATCTCAATGAACCCCAAGTAGGTTTACGAACTGTAACGACCGCCCCTTTGCACCACGTTCAATGTAGCGCACTTGTTTATTGTGGAAGGATAGTTCCAGAATGTGTGTAAGCAGATGTTTGCCAAGGGACCAGCGGATTGTCCGAGCAGGTTACCGGAACCCTGTAAACTTTTGGATTTGCAACTCCTCGCTACTTACTGGCTTTGAAATGTAACAGAAATAAGTCAGTTCTTTTTAGCACCACATTTCTATGCGTATCTGATGAAGCTGTTACACTATCCTCTACTTCCTCCGAAACGCTATACTATAGAGCAGTGAGTGACATTTGCCGCCATATTGGCACCAGTATGGGTTTTGGAGGGCATAACTACAAGGTGCACTACAAAAAAATGGAGGGAAAAACAACGGAAGAGCGGAATTCTTAGGCTTAAAATAACGTTGTTTTCTCCAACAACAAAAATCGCGCGTTTTAAGTCTAAGAAATCACTCTTCACAGCATCGGCTTCAGTATGACGCCCTTCTGTTTCTCTCTGCAGTGCCCCTTGCAGCTAACCCCTTAAGGCTCCAGCATAGCGTTATACACAATAAGACTACGTTGTGTCACTGCTCTATTCTATACTATACCCTATGCTAAGGGGGGGGGGGGGAGTGTATTCAATGCATTCTTGCAGTTGGAATTCAGGCGCGAATTAGGGCGCGTTTATGCAACGACTTGACTTTATATTCTCGCAGCTAGAATTTAATCGCCATTGCCAAGGTCGAGTTGCCATGGTAACAACGCTACCAAGATTAGCTAAATCCGACATCGCTTGGGTAAATGCTTGCTGTCGTATAATCCATTACAATAAGATAAAGCACTTCTGATGAAACAGCTTCCCTAGTCGCTTCTAAACTCACCTTATTAACTGTTTTCGTTGCGAGATGGCAGAGCTAAAACCGCCGCCATGTCGGAATTTTACATGATTTCTAGCTTCTCACTGCTAGAATGCAAAGGCGAGTCGTTACGTAAACGCACCCTTTCAGTATTTCCCTTTAATTTGGTTAAAATGCAAGAAATGACTCGCTAACGAAAACCGAAACAATACGAAGTGAAACCCGAAGTTTTGGTCATGAATGCAAACGGAAACAATTGACAAGACCCCAAAAAAACGTGTTTGATAGCAAAACAGCCGCTAAGCCTATCAAAATATTAAAATCTATAAATTCGCCGTAAGTCAATCGTAAAAAATGATTCTTGCACGCATGCAGGATGCATCCATAAATGGGAGGAACACTTATAGTGAACCGATTCCAATAGTTGTCAAGCCTTGAAGATTTGGAATTAAATAGTTGCGTAGTGGGCATCCACTCACCACCTTAGGTAAACCTAAGTTTACTTTTTTTGCATGCTCTGATAAACAAATTATATCAACTGCAAGGAGTCCACAGCCATATGGATTTTATGACATTGGGTTGCATACTGTTTGAAACTGATAAAACCTTATTTAGAAAAAAAAAACCGCAGGGTAAAGCGTGGTGCCTGTAGCCAGGATCCACCCTGGTAGCATAGTGGTTATAGCGCCCGACCTATAGCAAGCGGGATGTCCTAGGTTCGAGTCCCATTTGGGGCAGTTGTATTTTCTTTCATTCCCGGATTAGTGTATCTTGTATACCCACAAAGCCAGTCTTTAATGCAATCTGTTTGCCTCGTGATAAAGCCTAGTAATTCACCACCTGTACCTTTAAATGCATAAGTGCCAAGTCACTACATGCAGCGTATATAGCTTTGCCTCAAACATTATTACACCCAAATTCAAAAGCTTTCCGCAGATACTTTAACTTCACAGCTTGGGAAATCCACGGCAACCATGTTCGACTCAATAGTACATTTTATTGGGTGCTAAAATGCTTCAACGATACAATGCTCTGCAGGGGGTGGGGGTAGGGGTAGGGGTATGGGACAGGACTCAAAGAGTGGTCTTTCACAGGGAGTCCATTCACTTGCCTGATGTCCAGTTGGGGGTCAAGGGCGGTTCCATCCTTCCGCCAGGCAAACGTCATGGGTGTGTCCCCCGCTGGCGGACACTCCAACCGGAAACCCTCGCCTCGCATCAGAGTTTGATTCCGGAACTTGACGTCGAAACGCGGAGGCACTGAATCAGTCAAAAGCAAACAAAAGAAACCATTAGCACAGTCACGCTATCTGCTGGGATCTGCGAAAACAAGAATAACATTATCACGACGGCGGGCTTTTAACGTTGTTGGCTCTATGGCTTCTTTATTGTGGAAGTATATAAACTAAACAACTAGCTTTGTAAACTATTATGCACCAATGGTGGACATGTTTATGTTGACACGGAAGGCTACCGAGCCGAAATGTGGAGACGTTTGTATTCCGGAGTGGAGTACATTAACATAAATGTCAAGCTATGCCGCCGTAACGATATCAAGATAATGGCGGTTATAAATGTTTTCACATAAAGTCGCGCCAAATAGAATGGCTTACGACTTGTTCGTAGCAACACACACAAAAACAAAGCTTTAAACAGATTTTTTTTAGTACAAAACGAGGTTACTTAGCAGTAACAACAAAGGAAGGGTGGTTTCTTTTTTTTTTTACAACTAGAAAGTAATATCAAAAGAATACACGGCTGCTTATTTGTCATAGCGACAAGAGTAGAGACATAATTACGTCCTAAGCCGACAAACAAAAAATAAAGATGACAAAAACAATAAAGATTCCGAAAGAAACAAGACATAAAATTTCTCCACTCAAAAAGAATAATTTTCGAGTCGTTAAAGGAGCTCTATCGAAGTTACGTGATATTAAACAAATATATGTAAATATTTTAAAGCCAAATGTGCTGACAAGCATCCACGCATTTATCCTCTCCATTCTTCTGTATTTGGTATAATGTGTGGCGCAGTGGCAACCAGGACCACTGCACTGTGACTGAGGTTGGCGCGCTAGTGATCTAGCTGCCGACGCGCGTTAAACCTCCATCCCCCCCCCCCCCCCCCAAAAAAAAGTAACCATTCCATAGAAACTGCACTGGGATACGCCAATCAGTCTCGCTCCCACACAGAGCAGTTCTATTCTAGAGTAGTCCCAGTGCCGTTCCGAACGAACAATTATTTTGGAAGAAGCAGAAGTTGAAGTTAAAGTAGTGCAATAATAACATGTTAGTTTTTCCCGTTTCAACCGATTTTAGTTCACCCTCTTCGGATGCAATGATAGTTTTGTGGAGTTGGGGGATGAAAATTGGTCTGTAAAAAAAATTCGTCCCTATTAGTGATAATTATTGAGATATAATTTTTTTTTGTTAAGTCGTACTTTAGCAGTGGCGGGGAGAGGTATTGATCTCAAATCCCAAAATTCATTGTTTGGTATTGTAGAAAGCATTGTTCTAACCGAACAAAACATCTGCTCAGCATGAGTACCCGTACTATAGCTTGCTCCACATTATATTTGCAGGGAAGTCACTACACGATGTCACGTTTCCTTGCACTACGACTGCAAAAACATGTGTTATCACACTTATAGACTCTGCACAGTTACTGTTAGAGTCTACGAGTGGGATATTAACGTGTTTTTTTGCAATCGTAGTGGAAGGAAACGTGGCATCTTACAGTCAGTTTCCTGAAAACATAATGTGGAAAAAACTATATCAACTGTAGGCATAACATGTTCTTCGAAACTGCGGTATTAAACAAGAGAGCACTGACATGCGTAGCTTTCAATCGAATGTTTCCTGAAGGGCTTGAGAACTTTTGTATTACGTCTACATCAAAATTAGAAAACAAAAACGAACTGAGGCTTAACTGAGCCAAAACTTAAAACACCAAAAAAACACGAATAAGCTTTCACGTACGGTTACAGATATCCGAAAATACGTGAAGAAATTTCTAGGGACCTGCAAGCGATATGTTCCGACTCTTCTGATGAAGCTGCACATTTTTAAAAATCTTTACAACGTTTTGCATTGAACATTCCAGACTCCGCAATAGACTACGCGTGAGAATAAAACTTGTTTTCCTTTTATCCACAATTTTGAACGATCATTTCAGTCTTTTCGCAAAACTTAACGATATACGCGCCATATAGATGGAGCCACGTATAAACGTACGATTTCCCGTTAGTTAACGCACACCTATCATCAACAACAATCATTTTTCCTTTGAAATTTGGAAGACGGGAGATCAACGTTTAACTTTGTAATACAACCGGTTGTAGCCGATTGTATTGCAACCGGCCATAGACATATTACAACCGGCTATGATAGCTGCTACAGCCATTAAGTTTAAAACTAACGATAAGTTTAAAGCTTTACACTTTAGGAAAATCACCTACAGGTAGCAGAACCATTTGCCAAAAATGTGTACTGAGAACGTAATAGAGATTACACTGTACCAAAACCTTTTAACAGCTTGCCTGAAGATTGACTTAACGTTGGAAAATTAAGGGAATTGAAATGGACGCTATAAAAGCACAAATGAGCCTTAAAAATATTTACAGATGAACTTTAACTTTTTTCTCCTTTCCCATAACGCTCTGTGCTGTTTTCTTTTGCTGTGGTTATCAACTTCATAATATATTTGACCCACTCTGAGTTTATCTATATAGCAGTGACATTTGCCGCCATATTGGCACCAGTATGGGTTTTGGAGAGCATAACTACAAGGTGCACTACATAAAAATGGAGGGAAAAACAACGTAAGAGTGGATTTCTTAGGCTTAAAATAACGTTGCTTTCTCCAACAACAGAAATCGCGCGCTTTAGGTCTAAGAAACTCACTCTTAACAGCATCGGCTTCAGTATGACACCCTTCTGTTTCTCTCCGCAGTGCCCCTTGCAGCTAACCCATTAAGGCTCCAGCATAGAGTTATATACAATAATACTACGTCGTGTCACTGCTCTATACAGACTTGCTTGTTTTTTGTTATTGCCTTCTGCTTTAATTCACCATACTAGCAGTAATATTATTATTAAGTTCTGTTTATCACTTAACGTGGATTTGTTGAATATTGTAGACTCACGCAAGTCTGACATAACAAACTTCGAGTCGTTATGCAATAAGCTATCATTCTTCTTTAAAAACAAAAGAACGGCATACCGTTTTAAGAAAGACGGGCACAGCCCGAATGGACAATTTAGTTGTATTTTTACTGTTTTACTGTTTTGGTAATTTACTGTTTTGATCTGGAGTCTTTTCGCTATCATCTTCCCCTACGGTCGCATCAAGCCTCTTCGAGTGACCAACCAACCAACCAACCGCCTTGGCTCGACCAAATTCCACTCGAGAGGGTGAAAAGCGAGAAAAGGAGTGAAAGACGGGCGTATGTTTTGGCTTTGGCAGCCATTTGCATATTTTTCATCATTCGCCCGAGCGGAAGTCCCGATTAAGGACGGAATAACTGCAGGCGGATGCCCGAGGAACGACCGGAAACCACGCCTGCCTGGACCCCTGGAGGTCGGTCAGGCAGCTGGCGTTGTACAGACATAAGCTTCAATAGCCCCCCTCCCCTATCCTTCTCCTCTTATCACTACAAAAGCTGCTTTCCTAGCGATGATAAGAGATGGATATGAACCCTTGGGAGTGAGGTCAAAAATAAAATAAAATGTTGGGGTGGGGGTGGAGACTAGCGAGAAGAATGCGGTCCATTGCTGAAATTCAGCTTCGCAGTCACGACATTTTTGGTGTACAATGGAAGGGGAGGTGTTATATTATCGAGTTAATGGCGTTTTTACGCGCCCATTTGCAAATTTGGTCCATACGTATACGCGTTTTCGTGCGCGTTGCGTTTTACACCTTGTGGCCCAACGTTGTGACTCAACACAGAACGTTCGTACACACGTATACTGTATACGTATGCTTTGTGTGCCTGCTAACTTCAGAGTCCCAAAATAAAAATTCTGTTCTTTATCAAGGTTCTGAAAGAAAATAACCACCTACCACGCTACTGTACATTGTAAAAGTTGCGCTTAGTAAATAAAATTGTGGAAGTGACGTTTCTACTTTGTATTTTCTTTTTTTTTTGGCTTTACAGCAGCTGTTTGGCATATTTGGGAAATTTCAGTTTTTGCGTTAAGGATTTGTGTGTAGTAAACTTGACGTTGTTTTGTTTTCTGTGTACTATGATGTGGTCTAAATCTAAAAATGTCTACCCGTTCGACAAGGATAAGTAACTGTAAACGTTATCGTTATTTCCTTGTACAGGTACTGTTCCAAGATGCCCACTGACTGGCACAAATCCCACAACAACATATAAAACCAGGCAAATTTAAATTTTCAGTCCTAATATGCGGACCTTGATCACAATAAAAACACACAAAACTAAAACGATGATCAGCAACAGTCCGACAAAATGCCACCAGGAGAAATACCACCGATCAAAAATACCACAGCCAACATACCACCATACTAAAATACCACCCTTTCAAAATTCATGCATGCAAAAATACCACTAGTTAATAAATTTGATTTGGTTTATTCTTATTGAGATCTCATCGAACGTCCGACCGCTCGGGGAAGATAGCCACATCTCTCTATCCATCACGCAACTGGGTGCACAACACTTGGGAGATGTCTTTTGTCGTTCTTACACGTTTGGAGGGAGGGAATCTGTTTGTATTTTGAATAATAATCATAGCCAATAACGCCTGATCATACAGCAGGGTCCGAATTGATTTCCAGAGCGTAGGATAATTTTGACCCACTAAATTTCGGAAAGCATTGTTCTAACCGTGCACGTAGATTGTTTGTCCCCGCTTCTCCTGTTAGCGTTGCCTCATGGACGTTCCAAACATATCGTGGAAAAAGTGGTGGGATGCGACGAATTCTTACCGGACGCGGTGCACTGAGGGCACAAGAAGAACTCATTAGGCGAAACTTAACTGTAACGTAGGTCTCACCGAACTTGGTAAGAAGAGGAGTTAGTTCATCGGAAGTCGTTTGTCTAATGTAGGCCATGCCCTGAATCACATGGTTAATGGCTAGAAACACTGAGGCATCAATCATGCCACACTCTTGCTTAATGCCTTCATCGGTCCTGTATCTAGAAACAAGCCCTAAATCTAGTATTTTTTTCCCACAGATTGTGCGTTAATTTGCATAAGTTTGCATTTCTGTAAAAAAAAAAAAAGGTGGTGTTTTTACGTGTATGAAGGTGGTGTTTTTGCAAGGGTGGTATTTTAGTATGATTGTATTTTGAATGTGGTAAATGGACTCGGTGGTATTTTGCCAGGTGGTATTTTGACATGGATTCGTCTACGATGCCCATGCCTATCAAAAATGTTGTCAGGCTGATTATTATTTCTGGTTATTGTCCTAAATAGGTGTCAACCCCCTAAAAGGCCTAAATAAGTTCTATCTAGAAAGTCTATAACTGCACAGGAGAATAAAGCGCAAAGGTACTAATCGAGATTTCAAACAACGAAACCAGTCGGACAACTGGATTTTTCCTTGGATAACAATTTTATGCACAATAAATTTTCGCGTCACACACGGACGCTTCATCAGACCTAAAAGAACAGAAATACAATAAAACAACAAACAAGGCACTTCCAAATAGAGAGAGAAATTAAAAAAAAAAAAAA
>JAHWFP010221016.1:0-30899 GCA_023313725.1 Lithobius niger
TTTGTCAGTAAGAGGCTGGTAAGCATTAGACCCTTACTACCCGGTGGCTAGCTTTCGTCCTTAAGAATAGGAAAGCAGTAAATACATTTTGACAGAAAACTGTAAATCCTCCTATTATGTTATGATCCAGTGGTAGTATGGTGTACGTTTCCTGCTTTGCTTTATGTTGAAAAGTTTATTTTTTGGTTTAGTAACATGACAGAACATACAAAGTAATGAGGATTAGTGGTTGCCATCAGTTACCTTAAAATCTGTAAAATTAGTATAAAGGTAGCTTTAAAAAAAGTTCTTGGATTTACAAAATTGGCTTGATAAATCATTAAGCAAGTCCAGTGTTAGTATGATGCATTTCCTGCTTTGCTTTAGGTTGAAAGTTTTTTTTCCGACTTAGTAACATGACAGCATATTCGCAGCAGAGAGCATTATTGGTTATCCTCTACCATAATGTACGAAAGATAATCAAAAAATTCTAAAGCATTAAAAGACAAAATGCGAAACTTCACAAGAAAATTATGTTTCTTAAAGTTCCTTAACGATATTCTAAGAACAAAGAAAACCTGCTACAACCGTTCATACACACGTTCTGTCCGAATAGACTAGAACTAAGCTAACCACCGGGTAGTAAGGGTCTAATGCTTACCAGCCTCTTACTGACAAAATTTTACACCTAGACCCTGACTGTCAAAGCTTGTCCGTGTTCCTTGTAGGTTTTGACTTTTAGACCCTTACTCTTAACATTTAACGTTTCCGTTTTTTTGTTTATTATATAACTAGAAAAGAGGCTTCGGGCCCATTACAGGCATAGTGGATTGTAATATCAAGCCTCTAGGAGGTTGCATGGCTGGTTCGATTTGTACTGCTGAGAATAACTTGTGTACCAAATTTCCTTATTTTCCTCAATCGGCACGAATTTGTTGGTCAAATGTCAGGGAGGGGACACAGGGAAAGCACTGAGGGCCTTGAAGGGTTTTTCGTGAGAGTTCAATGGCTATTTCGATTTGCACTGCTAACAATGACTTGTGTACGAAAGTTCATGCTTTCAGCTCGATCTGTAAAAATTTTTTGGTCAAGCATCAGGGAGGGAGCACACGGCGCGGTGGGGGAGCCTTGTGGGTACTTCACGTGAGTTTCATGGCTGGTCCGATTTATACTGCGAAGAGTGACTTGTGTACCAAATTTCATGCCCATACCTCGATCTGCAAGAATTTGTTGGTCAAGCGCCAGGGAGGGCACGCACGGGGGCTCTTGCGGTATTCATGGCTGGTCCGATTTGTACTGCTAACAATGACTTCTGTTTGAAATTTCATGCTTTTAGCTCGATCTGCAAGAATTCGTTGATCGGGCCTCAGGGATGAGCCACGGGGGGGGGGGCACTGGAGGCCCTTGAAGGGCTGGTTCCATGGCTGGTTCGAATTTTACCGCTAAGAATGACTTGTGTATCAAATTTCATCGGTTTTTGCAATCCTGTGAGTGGCCTAAGTACACCTAAAGAAAATTTTCTAGCGGTTTAAAGGAACAAAACTTTAACAAAAACCGCTTCATTAATAGATTTAATGCAGAACTTCATATTTTTACTTGGATTCTTAACGTAGACACCCTAAAATACTCTTCAACATATTTAAAAATTGGATTTCTTTGCAAACCCCCCCCCCTCGCCAATATTTTACTTTGAATTGAATAATGCCGATAAAAATAAATACCTTGTTTCTCATAAATGTACTACAAACCAAAAGTCGATGCGGGCGGGCGCTTTTTATTTTATTTTATTTCTAGTCTCTCAAAGTCTGATGAGGTGCGGCAACATTTTTTTTAAGGGGTGGGTAAAATTTTTTTTCTTTTACGGAGCTTCCCTAAAAGTATGAAAAACACATATTTTTAAACCTGGTATTCACAGGTGTGAAACATATCCGAATTTCTAAGGTTTAATGAATGAAGAACCACATCGAATTAAACAGTTTACGGTAAAAAAAAAAAAACAGTAATGATACTAAAAAAAGATTCGACTCAGAAAATCAGTTCATCTTTGTGTTTCTGCAAGATGTGTACCATTCCTTGCGCTGTTAAAATTCAGTTAAACTGATGGCCTATACAAATATGCAATTAACATGAAGAAGCTAACACTTGGAATTCGCAATGTTAGTCAAGTTAACAAATACAGGTGGCTGGCATTCTTTGCCTGAACAGTAGCCTTTCTTTTATCTGCAGCCAGCGCGTGTGTAGTGTTAGACAAAACGCTGTTGTTAGCTACAGTCCGGCACGTTTGATACCCAAAGTAAAAAGGAATTGCGATTTCATACGCGGGCAATTTTTTATTTTTTATTGATTCATTCACAATAAGAAAGTGACGCGGTCCGTAATTATAGACGTGGGCGTTTATGAGAACCAATGTTATTTTTTGTTCATAGCCTAAGTTATCGCTGTTTACAAAAGATTCCAGGAAGCGTTTTAATGAGACTTGTTATTATTACTGTTGTTGACCTATCGTCAAAGCAGCAGAAACCTATCTTTGTATCACGTGGTGAAACCAATAGTATTCATTAAGGGGGAAAAAAAAGGCTATTGTCTTCATGCGTAAATGAGCTTCAATGTGTGGCATCTTGGCTTACGTAAGGAAACCACCGAGTTACTGAAGCATAGTGGCGTAATTCATAAAGTGGTCTTGTGTTCAATAGACATTGCATTTTGAAGATCATGCATATCGGAGATGGCAGCTGTTGTGACACTATTCATCGAACCCAATACTAACCCTTAGAACCCACTACGAACCCTAGAACCCTCTATGATGCCGGAAAAAATACTGCTGCTTTTATCTGCAACCATATTTACGTGCAATTTTGCTACCAGCTGTGGGAGAATGTATTCAAACGTAGAAAATAGTAGTGCTGGACAACAACCAGGTGAACACGTAAGTTCTGTTAGTCCTCTCACATCAGTAACCAAGGAAGTACTACATTTACCATCATGGCATGCAGAAATCAACAATTCCACATCAGACAAATCAACAACAACACGAGGTAAAACGTACCGTTTCAGAAAGAAGCTGGGTGACCAAACCGAGGTTTCTAACAACTGTGCTGATACCTCATCGTGCAACACCGACAAACGATGCCACAATTTAACGGACAGATTCTCACAGTGTTACAAATGGGTATTCCAGAAGAATGAATATATTTGTCGCAACAATACCGTAACTATTTTTAATAATCTTCCGCCCAGTGGTATTGAGGATTTCATCATAAATCCCCACGATAGCTCGATGTATACGTGCATTCCTGACGTCCTGTTTCCACAATACGCGTATTTAGACTATGCCGTCCTGGTGGTGTGGCTTGTGTCTATCGTGTCGCTCATCCTCACAGTTCTTATCCACTGTCTTCTTCTGGGTGAAAAGCAACACCATGATACGAAACCACTCATCTGTCACAATTTATGTTTGATGATCTTTTTCGTGTGCCTTTCCTTGGGACAAGCCAGGCTTGTTAAATACAGCAGTCCAGGTAAAGCCATTTCTTCCGGTATAGCACTGTTTGGTCTCAGAGCCTCCAACACGTGGCTCAACGTCATATCCTACGACATGTACCGGAAGTTTCATCCAACTACCATGTTTCAGCGCGTTTCTCCTCTGAGTCCGGCTCGCAAGTTTTTCTACCAGTCCCTGTACGGTTGGGGCTTAGCTGTGTTATACATGATCATCGCTTACTGTTTAAAGTTTGCGAATTATCCCATTTTAGAGGCATGGAGAACTAGACAGCCTTTCGTTTCGAACATTCTTCAAGTTTGTTTCATGTTTGCCTCATTTGTAGTTCTATCGCTTGTCAACTTTCTGTTCCTTGTCTTGATTATAAGGAATATACGGAAAATTCGAAAAGATATCCAACTTGGTGGCGTTCGACCAGAACCTGATATCTCCGAGTCTGACTTGTGAGTATTCGTTGAATAGGGCAGTGTATCATTGCTCGCTACATTGCAGCTGGGTATTAAACTCGTGGTTGGGGGCCCTCCCTATCATTTGGTTCTGCCTCCCTACCCCTCAACGAGGGGAGGGGGGGGGTGGGAATCCGAATAATCTTAAGACTTTTTTCTTTTACAATTTGTACCACCAGTTTATATGATTAGTGTGCTACAGCTGTATTTACATTCATGTCTGTCAGTTATTAATGCAGGATTCTTAGGGTGTTTGATGGAAAGTGACTTTCTATTACAGTCGGTGCGCTCCCCTGCTGAAAAGTTTACAAATCATGTGACAGGGTTCGCTGGGTGACTGCAGCGTTGATTAAAAAGAACGACAGAATATGCCGGCGATGTCGCCTGCCGACAGGTGTTGATACTGAAAGCCCTCACTAAGGGGCCACCAGGTCCGGACTTGCCATAGGGTCAGGTTGCCAATGGTACGTGGGCCTCCCCTGAACTCGTAAGAGGTCCTTTTTTAGAGTTTTATAGACTAGGAACAAGTGTCATTTTTCTTGTTGATGGATTTATTTTCGTTGTAGTGGCCTGGCAGCCCTAGACTATAAATACAGCTTACAAGCTCACAATTTCGCACAATGATAATTTCAATCCCTCCCCCCCCCCCCCCCACCATTCCGTTTGTGGGCCTTTTGTCATTGCACTTGGACCCTAGGCTGCCAGTTCGAACCTGAGGGCCACTGAGTTGTGAACGTCAGGGCTCCATCTTGTCACGGATCCTGCATATCTATCCCTCATCCCTCACTCGGTTCAAACGTCGACAAATCTAAACGAGCCTCTCTCACGCAAAATGTTCGTTTAGGATATAAATTCAGTGCAGTGTTGTTGTTTTTTTTTTAATGTTTCTTATTCTAGTAATCAGTGTGAATAACGTTATAAGTAACTGATCAAACAAACCATATAACATTGATCCAACCGCCCTATCGCAGCGGTAACTCGTGCGTTAATACAGGTCTTGCACAAAGGTAAGGTGACTGCTTCGGAAAAAAATGGTAAAATAAGAACAAGACCACCGAAGAGCAGCAGTACGTCACACCAAAAGGTAAAGAGCCCAAACTTAGCCCGTCGAGTGAGTATTGCACCCAGATTTTTAAGGAGCGTTAACAAATAAATATGGTAAAGTCATTAAAATAACAGTAAATATAAATTTGAAATGTAGTTCTGTTCGCTCCGCCTTACTTTATACGCCAAGGCTGTTTCCTATAGTTAATTTGAAACTATACCCGTCACTCTACGTGCTCGGGATATAGGCTAATTGCAAAATGATTAGCATTCATTAATTTTAACGTCAGGTTACAGGTTTCATGCGAAAACCGACAAAAAGATTTAGGGCTACTGAATTTCCACATTTTAGATAGGATTTATAGCAAAGGAATGAGTAGGCCTATCGATAGGTTACTAAATGCATTGTAAATGTAGTACATGCGGAATATTGAGAAATATTGATTTTGTTTAGACGATATCATTGGAAGTACATTGGAACTTATGTAATATACTTCCTTAACTTCCAATCTATACATATAATACGCTTAGGTTGGGCAAGCAAATTCATCAAAGGGTTCAAAGGGTTTAACGAGCGTTAACCACTCCTGGTCATCTGCCCAAAGCCCCAAGGCCCTAATCATCAAATTCATCATTATGCACTACAATGAAAGAGGGCGAGCGACCGACAATGTCAAACAAACAGATGTGGCCTATAACAATTGACATATTGCATTAATAAAGCTAGCTCTTAAGAGCCGACTTGGAAGAGTTTCAAAGTTGGTTGAGTAACAATCACTGCATGCACAACCGTTGTTGGGCTAGATATCAGAACAGAGAAACGTCCTCCATTGAAAATAAACATTTACTTCCATAATACAAATCAGCAGGGGTTCAAAGAGGGAGCAGAGATGGGGATATTCAGACCACACAATAGGGGAAACCGGGGCCCACAACAGTGTTACGCTCAGGTATGCGGGAACGAACTAGCCGGCGTATGTTCCGCCAGGGGTACAGCTAAGTAAGTAAGTTACGGGGGGGGGGGGGGGACAGGGGAAATTAGACCAGTTGTATGCACCCTTTTCATTCCATACTGCCCACTACAGTATTTCGCTCAGGTATGTGGGAACCAGCTAGACGTACAGCTAGTTTAAACTAATCGTACACTCTCCTACCTTATTTTTTATTTTCTCCTAGTGACACAGTAAGCCGTAGTTCACATTTTATTGTATGCTGTTTCACACTGTACTTACCCAATAGCCCCTTTGTTTTTTTTTTTCTGTTTCAGTTTCCCTATATACATGAAAATGACTGTTATTTGTGGCATCCTGTTTTTTGTCCAAACAGTCGAATGGAATGTACTGCGTTACAAGCCACAGTTTTATTTCATTATCTCGGACTTGTTGTGTGGGGCACAAGGATTCTGGCTCTTCCTTATTTACTGCTGCAATTCATCAGTTTTCTCACTTATCACAAAAAAGATGAAGAAATTTCGCCAATGAAGGCCGGCATCTCACATCAGTAAAACAATGTACTGGCTATGTGCACCGCAGTTACCAAGTGCCCAAGTCAGCAAATAAGTTACCTCGGTTACCTCGCCTGCTCACAAACCAGTAGCTCCATCGGATGAGAAGTCCTACCATCGCATTGCAAGGACTATAACCGGTGCATCTCGTTAAAAAGTAGCAGCATTGTGTTTTCATCAATTATTTTTGTAACTTTACTTAGTTTATAGCCTATATGTATAACCTTGTTGTATTAAATTTAGTAATTTATTTATTACTTTTATTTATTTTTTATTATGGAAGCAATACCACAAAAGAGCTTCGGTTTTTTGGGACCTTCACTGCTTTTTTTTTTCAATTTCCGAATTGTTGTACAGTAAATGAGTTAAGTGTCACAAAAAATCAGTAAATAAATAAAGGCACCTAATGATCGAGACTAGTTCGAGACAACCGAAGTGCCACCTGGTGATACGTGATGGTTTAGCAAAACTCTTAACCAATCTGAAACTGAAAGCCAAATTTTTAAAAATAATATTGTAATTACTTATCTTAAACCAACCAGAAATACGTGAGTAGATTATGAAGCTCTATTCGTGATTCAATCTGTTATAGCACCTACCGCTAGTCGACGGCTGTTGTCATCCATCACACGCCAGGGCACAACGCATTATTTTTGTGGCATCCATTTTTTTTTGTCCAAACAGTCTAATGGAATGTATTGCGTTACAAGCCACAGTTTTATTTCATCATCTCGGACTTGTTGTGTGGGGCATAAGGCTTCTGGCTCTTCCTTATTTACTGCTGCAATTCATCAGTTTTCTCACTTATCACAAAAAAGATGAAGAAATTTTTCCAATGAAGACCGGCATCTCACATCAGTGAAACAATGTACTGGCTATGTGAACCGCAGTTACCGAGTACCCAAGTCAGCAAATAAGTTACCTCGGTTACCTCGCCTGCTCACAAACCAGTAGCTCCTATACTAAATACAGATGCGAACCTATTTCAGTTGCCTTCTAGACTTAAATGTCATCATGCCGAGCGTAAAGAATTAATACCTAATTTACTACGACTTTCTATTTATTTATCTACTTAAGGTCACTACAAGTCCTTCTTGCAAATTTGGGCGCGATCGAATTTAAAAGCTCATCGGAACGGAATGGAGTAGCGTGCCACATGCTTTAAGTTTGTCACACCCTAGTTCGTTCCGTTCCGTTTCGGCACGTTCCGACAACTGATGGCAAAGGATGGTCCAGCACACGTTGCTTCCGTCACTAACTGTTTCAGTCGACTCTGCTGGGTTTTAAACTTGATGGCGCCCAAACTGGCAATGCAAATGAAGAGGGACTTATGGCGATCTTAAGTGGGTAATTAAATAGAAAGACGTAGTAAATTAGGTATTCATTCTTTACACGCGGGCATGATGACATTAGGTCCAGAAGGCAACTTAAATAGGTTCGCAACTGTATTTAGTAAGAGAAAGGTTTTGTGGGCATGATGATGATGATGATGATGATGATGATGATGATGATGATGATGCTAAGGACTACCCTTTTGAAACAGAGTGCTGGCCCAAAGCCGCAATGCCCACTCCTCCACAGCAAACTAACCAAAACAACCACAACCCACTCCCCCTATTCCTTACCCTTCCTATTCCACCATCCCAAGAGCACCCTCTTTCCCCATCCCACTCTTGTCCCCTCATCCCTCCACCCAAGGAGCCATCTTACGGTCTCCTCCCCCTCCCCCCCCCCCAATTCATCTCGACCTCTGAGGTCCTCCAAACCCCAGCACTCAACCAACACATGCTCCAACGTCTCTTCCACCTCCCCGCATACCCCATATCCCCATCTTCGCCACCAGCCCTCCACACCAAATCCCTTGTATCCAGTGAGCCCGCCCTCGCCCTGAAGAACAGGATACTCCCCCAATCCCTCAGATACCATTCCTTCCACCCCATCATCCTTTTCTCCTCACGATATCTCGTCGTCGCCGACTTCTTTCCCATATCACTAGTCCAATGCTCCACCTCCACATCTTTAATCCCTTTCCTCCAGCCCCTTCTACCACCAATTCCTCCCCCTCCCACCCAAACAAACTTCCCCGCCAGCCTCCTCGTCGCCTCCATCCACTTAGTACTGCACCATCTCGTCACATACTCATACACAATACGCACTATGGCACCCTCCTCCATCTCCCTACACCTACGCAGGCACATAACGGATGAAAACTGATGGCAGGTGCGTACACTTCTCCGACGCGATCAGTTTTTGACTGAAAGGATTTTGCCTCGATAGTGCCGTCCGGCAGCCAACGGGTCGTCACGGAACGGGACGGAGCAGTATACGCGACTCCTTAATCTACTTTTAAATGTTTTGATACGAGTCGGACAGCCAAAACCAAACGAAGTTGAAATTTCAGGTAATTTCTAGTTTCCAATTTCAAGAATGAATTCCAATGTGACTTCCTAAATACGTCTTAAGCCTGTAACACACTACTCCGTCACGTCACGTCGGAGGCCGTCAAATTTGTGTTTGGATTAAAAGCATGTAAATTAGAGGAGCCGCATATACTGCTCCGTCCCGTTCCGTGACGACCCGCGCACACATGGAACCAGACATGGAACAACCATAAAATACCATCCAAGGGCCCCCAGCACCCCTTGAGGCTTGACCAACAAGTTCTTGCAAATCGAGGTAAAATCATAAAAGTTGGTACATAAGTCATTCTTAGTAGTACAAATCGAACCAGCAATGGAATTCCCATGAAATACTCTCCAAGGGCCCTCAGCCCCCCCCCCCCCCCCTCTCCCCCTTCTTCCCATGTCCACCCAAAGGCTTGGCCAACAAAATCTTGCAAATCGAGCTAGTAACATGAAATTTGGTAGACAAATCATTCTTAACAGTACAAATTGAACCAGTCATGGAACTCCCCTGGAAAGACACCCCAGCACCTCCCATGTCTCCTCCCCCTGAGGCTTGACCAACAAATTCTTGCAAATCGAGCTAAAAACAATAATTTGGTACACAAGTTATTCTTAGAAGTCCAAATCGAACCAGCCATAGAACTCCCCACGGAAGATACCCAAGGGCCCTACCGTTCACCCCCCATGTTTACCCCTGAGACTTGACCAACAAATTCTTGCAAATCGAGCAAAAAGCATGAAATTTGATGCACAAGTTATTCTTAGTTGCAGAAATCAAATCAGCTATGGAGCCCCCATGAAATACCCAGTGGCGTAACTTCAATGAAGCAGAGGAGGCAGCCGCCTCCGGGCCCACCGACTCTGGGGGCCCCATTCACTGGCCCCAATTTAAAATTTGTAAAAAATGCACTTTTTATGAAGGGGGGGTGGCCTCCACTGGGCTCTTGACGTGTGTGGCAACACTGCATTTTTTTTTTGCCTTGTGTGGCAAAAACTGCAAATTTTGTATGAAGGAAGGCGGCCTCCACTGCGCTCTCGCCTTGTGTTACAAAAACATTTTTTTTATAAAGGGGGCCTCTGTTGGGCTCGTACTCCCTTGTATGGCAAAACTGAAGAGAAGCCTTCACTTCACTGCCGCCTCTGGGCCACAATTTTGAAGTTACGCCTCTGGAAATACCTCTCCAAGAGCACCAAGCGCTTTTCTGTGCCCCTCCCTGAAGCTTGACGAACAAATTCTTGCAAATCAAGCTAAAAGCATGAAATTTGGTACAAAAGTCATTCTTAGCGATACAAATCGGACAAGTCACGGAAATCCCCATAAAAGATCCTCAAGGGCCCACAGCGCCCCTCCCCCATGGCTCCCCTGAGGCGTGGCCAATAAATTCTTGCAGGTCGAGCTAAAAGCATGAAATTTTCTGCTCAAGTCATTCTTAGCAGCACAAATCAAATCAGTCATGGATCTCCCATGAAATACCCCGCCCCAAGGGCTCCCAGTGTTCCCAGTTTGCCTTCTCTCTGAGGCTCACTAACAAAATCTTGCAAATCGAGCTAACAGCATGAAATTTGGTATACAAATCGAACCAGCCAGAGAATTCCCATGAAATACCCGAAGGCCCCCAAGTGCTCCACCCGTTTCCCCTCCCTGATGCTTGACCAAAAAATTCTTGTCGATCGAGGAAAAGAAGGAAATTTGGTACACGAGTCATTCTTAGCAGTACAAAACGAACGAGCCATGCAACCTCCAAGAGGCTTGGTACTTCGATCTGCTCCGCCTGTAATAGGCCCAAAGCCTGTTTCTTAGTTATATACTCGAACCTTAAAAAGACACCGAAAGTAACCATGTGTGCTAATGACCACACAAATACCCGCCTGTATAATTGCTGGCAAGAGAATATGGTTTTATAAACAATGAAAAATAAGGTAGTCGAGAGCAGCTTACCGTTTGAAACTTCATGAGTTTCGTTTCATTTTGGTGCATTAAATTTCAAAATTTGAGGCTCTAGCGTATTTTTTTCGGTGGTTAGGCCGTGCAGCGGCCGAAAAAAATATTCGGCAGACTTAGAAAAATGCGGTGCAGTGGCTAACAGTGGCGGCTGTTTCCTCGGGGTTTGATATATACTACTAACAAAGACTTTTGTTTGAAATTTCATGCTTTTAGCTCGATCTGCAAGAATTTGTTGGTCAAGCATCAAGGAGGAAGCACGGGGGGGGGGGGAGGGACGTTGGGGCCCTGGGAGGGGGTATTTCATTGGGGTGCCTTGGCTGATTCGATTTGTGCTGCTAACCTTGACTTGTATGTCAAATTTCATGCTTTCAGCTCGATCTGCAAGAATTTGTTGGTAAAGCCTCAGGGAGGGACACAAGAGGACACTGGTAAAAGTGTTTCATGGGGGTTCCATTGCTGGTTCGAATTGTACTGTTAAGAATGACATGTGCGCCAAATTTCACGGTTTTAGCTCGATGTGCATGATTTTGTTGCTAACAGATGTACTATTTACTATTCACGATTCCAAATTTACAATGGTGACTGTTATAAATTCGAAGATTTATTACCTCTTCTGTAATAATTCGTTGATTCATTGCACAGTCTAGTTCGGCAATACTTTTAAGGGTTTCAAGCGATGTACAAAATTTCATTCCAATCTGACCAGTCGTTTGGGCTCCACCCAGACTGCATAAGTGAAACCAACCTAACAACCAACATTTTGCAATTTGGTGTCCTTTATTGGCTAAGGTCTGCTCGCTCTGCTCCGCCAATTATGATTTCACGATAAAATCCTATAATTTGTACGCTTGACGGATGGACAAAGTTGAAAGACATCATTCTACATAGGTTAGAAAATAAACCAATAAATAATCTGTTTGGGGATGAAATTTCACAATTCTCCTAATGAAAAGGTTAAAAGTTAAACAATTGCAAAAAGTAGGCCGCTCATTAATTTAAAAAAAAATGAAGGGGGGAAACTAGAGGAACAATAAAATAAATGATAAAGCTTACAACAACAACAAAAAAAAAACACTTGCTTGTTTTTAGTGTTAACTACAGATAGGTTTGGAGAAAGACAGATTATAAACTATTGTCACATTCAATTAAATCATGGAACCAGGGTATATTAAGTAGGTAGTGACGCTTTTCTGAAAACGGGGGGGGGGGGGGTAAAAAAAGACCTGCTTCCACCAGAAAGCAGCACTTGTCTGGTCCGGGTAGGAGGCGAAACTTGAAATAAAACATGGCGGCATCGTTGCCATGTTAACCATGATAATAACGACAATACCTGCGGAAATAGACGAAATACTCGTGCGTGGGCAAAATCCGAAGTTGAAGAACCTATTCTGTGTTCAATTCAAACAATATACAGTTCGTTACACTAAGCGTAAACCACGGAAGAAGCTTCAGCCTGAAAGGCCGATGAGGACGCTACTGGAACGTTCTCCGAACACAAAACCGTATGTGATAATTAGCTCCACTCGTAACGACAAACCGTTTTAAAATCGAATGTTGGTTTTTAAAAATAAAACTTGATCAGCCAGTTCTGATCTTTCTTAAAATTATTTTAATGTCCTAATCTGAATTACGATATATTTTAAGCCTATTAATTTTGTATTCTTATCGTGATCAATTTGTTTTAGTGACGCTAAATAGTTTTGATCCCCATGGTGCTTTGCGCTTCTCGTTACTTCACGACAGCGCCCTCTGGCGGTAAATCGTTGAAAGCAGGTACATCTTTGGTCCAAAATGTTTAGCGTTGCGAGAGAAAGAGTGGCACTACCTATACATTCTTCTACCCTACTTGGGACTAACAAAATACTATAATAATTTTAAAAAATAAAAAAAAAAAACAGATACAGGTTATTCGACAAGTCTGGCATGTCAATGTTCGGCCTTAAGAGACCGATGATTTAATTAACCCAGGGCAGGGGTTTAAACCAACTCGTCAAGAAAGGCAAAAAATAAGTCCAAAGGGACACTAAGAGCTTTGAGATGGATCAGTGGTGAATTCCTGTGAGTGCCTTAGACATCTTTAAAAAATCATCAGGAAGTAGACTATATGTTAAATAAATACAGATGAAACCCTATTTACATTGCCTTTTGGACTTAAAAATGTCAGACTACTTGAGCGGGAATTGAACCCACGACCTTTGAGACCAAAGGCCGAAGATTTACCGCTCAGCCATACTGACACGGCCTCACAGCCATACTGCAACGGCCCCTTCGCCATTCTGAAGGCCGTGTCATTATGGCTGAGCGGTAGAACTTCGGCATTTGGTATCAAAGGTCGTGGGTTCAACTCCCACTCAGAGTGTCTGACATTTAGGTCCAAAAGGCAACGTAAATAGGTTTGCATGTGTATTTATTTATCACACTTCGAGCCATTTGGCTCTCAGTCCAGTTTATAGACTATTTGTAGGAATAAAACCTTGGGGAAAAAAGCTTCATTAATAGATTTAATGCAGAATTTCATATTTTTACTCGAATTCTTAATGTAGACTACCCTAAAATACTCTTAAAACATTTAAAAATTGGCTTCCTTTGCATAATTCCCTCTCCAATAGTTTACTTTGAATTGAACAAGTTATCGCGGTTTGCAAAAGACTTGAGAAAGCGTTTTACTGAGACTTATTATTACTACAGTTATTAACCTATCATTAACGTAGCAGAAACCTGCACTTAAATCACGTGGTGAAACACATAATATTATGAAGAACAAAAAAAAAGGCTATTGTTTTCATGCATAAGTGAGCTTCAATGTATGACATCTTGACTTACATAAGGAATCCACCGAGTTACTGAAGCATAGTGGCGTAATTCATTAAGTGGTCTGGTGTTCATTAAACATTGCATTTTGAAGATCATGCACGTCAGAGATGGCAGGTATTGTGACACTATTCATCATCAGCTTAAAGCCCGGAACCCACTATGATGCCGGAAAAATGCTGCTGCTTTTATCTGCAACCATATTTACGTGCAATTTCACTACCAGCGATGGACAAATGTACTCGGACCTAGAAAATAGTAGTGCTGCACAACAACCAGGTGAACACGTAAGTTCTATTAGTATTCGCACATCAGTAACCAAGGAGGTGCTACATTTAACATCATGGGCATCAGAAATCAACAATTCCACATCAAACATATCACCAACAACACGAGGGGAAACTTACCGTTTCAGGAAGAAGCGTGGTTTCGACCAAACCGACGTTTCCTACAGTAATTGTACTAATACCACAGTGTGCTACACCAACAGACGATGCCACATTGAAACGGACAGATTTTCAACGTGCTACAAATGGGTATTCCAACAGAACGAATATATTTGTCACAATAATACCGTAACTATTTTTAATCATCTTCCACCGGGTGGTGTTGAGGATTTCATCCTAAATCCCCGCGACAGCTCGATATATATGTGCGTTCCCGATGGCCTGTTTCCTCAATATGCCTATTTTGACTACATCGTCCTGGCAGTGTGGCTTGTGTCTATCGTTTCGCTCCTCCTCACAGTTCTTATCCATTGGTTTCTTCTGGGTGAAAAGGAACACCATGATACCAAACCACTCATCTGCCACAGTGTATGTATGGTAATCTTTTTTGTGTGTTGTTCCGTGGGACATGCCAAGCTTGTTAAATACAACAGTCTAGGTAAAGCCATTTCTTCCGGTATAGCACTGTTTGGTTTCAGAGCCTCCAACACGTGGCTCAACGTCATTTCCTACGACATGTACCGGAAGTTTCATCCAACTACCATGTTTCGGCGTTCTTCTTCCCTGAGTCCAGCTCGCAAGTTTTTCTACCAGTCCCTGTACGGTTGGGGTTTAGCTGCGTTATACATAATCGTCGCTTACTCTTTAAAGTTTACGAATTACCCCATTTTAGAGGCATGGAGAAATAGGCAACCTTTCGTGTCAAACATTCTTCAAGTTTGTTTCATGTTTGCCTCATTTGGAGTTCTTTCGCTTGTCAACGTCGTGTTCCTTGTCATGATTATAAGGAACTTGAGGAAAATTCGAAAAGATATCCGACTTGGTGGCGTTCGACCAGAATCTGATATATCCGATTTGTGAGTATCCGTTGAATAGGGAAGTGTATCACTCCTCACCACACTGCAGTAGGATTTTAAACCTGTGGTTGGGGGTCCCTGCCTAATGATTCGAGTCTCCCCCCCCCCCCCACCAACAGTTCTGTCCGAATAATCTTAATACCTTTGTCCTTTTGCTATTTTGTAGAATCGGATAGACTAGAATGTGTAGGCCAATAAGCTCACAGCTTTTTGAAGCCCAATCGGCAGATGTTAAGTGGAAGCTACCACCAACAGGATCGTTGTTTTTTTGCCGCATGATAGAGGAAACCGGAGTACCCGGAGGGCAGGGAATCGAACCGTAACCGACCCGTAACCGAAAACCGGTAAAAACCGTTTGAAATTGCCGAACCAAAACCGTAACCGAACCGTAAAACTTATAGGTGGCATTAACCGTAACCGTAACCAAACCGAAATAAAATATCGGTTATTTTTTTCAGTTCTTGCGCGTTTGCTTGACATCACTTCTGGATCATCATTGTTGTTTTAACAATGTGCTATCCTGAAATCGCGGACACAGATTTACCAACAGTAACTAATAAAGTTTTAATAACGAATGTGCAGTTAAGTAGTTACAGTTTGGCTAAATTTAGTTTGATTCAGAAAAAAATTGACTGCTAGCATGCCGTTTAGAATGATGCTATGCTAAGCTAACTAAGTAGTAAGCATAACAATGAGTTATTATGTCCCGCATGGGTTCACCCACAATGCCATATCCTGCATGGGTTCAACCACAATGCCATACATTGCGCGACCATGAATAGTTTGCAAGGTAACAATGATACACCACAATTGTAGTAACATTCTCGTAGGGATAGTCCGATATTGATATCGGCATCTGTATAATCTGTATTTATCGGTATTTTTGCCGTATCGGTATTGGACCACTGTAAGGCTTCAATACAGATATTTGCTATGCCAAGAAACGCAACCATCTTCCCTGCAAAACTGACACCAAGCACGGCAACAGCACTAAACAAGTGAGAAAATGAAAGCAGTTTGCTCAGTTTGTAATGAAAATGTAGCATGCAACGGTTCCAAAGTTTTACAACGACCAACTTAAAATCTAACTGAGAAGATGAAAGTACTGAAGCCATAAGTAAGAAATGCTGTTATTGCTGCTCAGAAAGCATAATCTCAACAGTTGGAAGCCATGCAAAACCTGAAACTGAAGTTCCATTTGTACGGAATTTAAACTTTTAGTCGTGATTTATTATTATTATCAGTATTGACATCGGCATCGGCTCAGATCGGTTTACCCTTCATCGGTATCGTATCGTATCGGTAAAAAGTCATATCGGCCGATCCCTACATTCTCGCCCGCCCCGCCCTCCAAACTTTTCTCTGCATTACAGTTGTATAAGAACCAAAGGCGGGTGGGGAGGGGGAAAGCGTCGAGCAAAGGCCCAGACATTGTCTTCTCCGGACCAGGCCTGTATGAAAAAGATAGGGTGGTGGAAACTGCAACTACGTTGGGAAACCACTAAGCAATTTCCTTTACTGTAGTGCTTTGCCTGGTTTCGGTAGGAAGTGCTTTGAAAGAATTCTTTTTTTTTTGTTGTTAAAACTACTTTAGTTAGGCGGCCTACAATGTAAACATCTGTTAAAATGAGTGAGCTACTTGTTTTACGGCCCTGGACAAGTGATACTCCACTAAAAAACTGTTGACTTTGATATTACAGTAAATGTGTAAGCTTTGCAAATCTGAAAACTAAGCAGCTAAAAAGCTTTGCAAATATGCAACAACTAAAAAGCAACTAGAAAGTTACGCAAATTTGCAAACTAAGGCCAAAGTTATTTGTTCGTTGCTAGTTGTTCGAGCAAATAATTATGGCTAGTCAAGTATTAAAACTGGTTAAAACCGTAACCGAGTAAAACCGGTTAAACCATAACCAGTTATAACCGGTTAAAACCAAAAAATAAAAACGGTTCGACCCGAACCGTAACCGAACCGAAATTTTAAATAAAGCCAAACCGTAACCGGAAACCGAACCGAAAAAAATAACGGTTCGACTCCCTGCCGGAGGGAACCTCGTGCAACGGGCGGGAAACAACAGGGGAAAAACCCGTACATATTCACTTACCTACTCCAGGATCGAACCCGGGTCTATAGGAAACCAGAGATGTACAGTTGGGACCAAGACGCCCATCAAATCTGACGCCCAGGGGCTCGCAGCTATACCCGTGGTACCCTTTTACCCCCAGTTTATATGAGTACTACACTACTACTGTATTTGTATTCATATCTGTTATATAGTTATTAGTGCCTAGGATTCTTATGGTGTTTGGAACAACGCGACTTTCAACAGACTTCCCTGCTGATAAAGCTCACAAATTTGCGTAAGAGGGCACGCTGGGTGACTGCAGCGTTGATGAAAAACAATGACAGAATGTGCCGGCAAAGCAGCCTGTCGATAGGTGTTGATACTGAAGGCCGTCACTGAGGGGCCACCAGGTCCGGACTTGCCATAGGGCCAGGGTGCCATTGGTACATGGGTCACCCGTAGATTTGTAGGGGGTCTTTTGTATTTCAAAAGACGAGTTCAAATTGTTTCATCGAAGATGGCAAGATCATTTGGCAGTCCTTCCATAAAATTGTGGGAGTATGGGACGGTGTGTATGCTATCACAACGCTAATGTTACATTTCAGTCGCAGCAATAAAAATCAAACCCAGATAGTTTACACAAATTGAGATCACTGTTGTGCGTATAACATCGCGTTTTTACTTTTGCTTTTACACTGAAAACTGACAAACTCTTGGGAAACGTAGCACATTTGAGCCTATTTTATTCAACCCCTTGCACTTTGCGTCTTATGCTTTAGCGTGCATGTAAACTCATCCGAATTCCGGCAGTCCCTAGATGTAACGGGGGCGAGGCATAATCGTCTAACTGGAAAATCGCATAATTGGAAGAACATGTACCGTGTAACAGTATAACGGAAAGTCGTCTAACAGGAAATTCGTCTAATGGAAAATCGTTTAACTGGAAATTCGTATAATGGAAAATCGTCTAATATCACTGTCTCGCTCGCGCTGCCGCGCTCGCTGCGGCTATACATATAACATCAGAAACCGCAGTTAGACGTTTATCCAGTTAGACGTTTATCCATTATACGATTATCCATTATACCACATTCCGTTTAGATGATTTTCCATTATACGATATTGCGTTTAGACGAATTTCAGATTTTTTATTTATGCAGATATTAGACAATTATCCCATTAGACGATTTTCCAGTTAAAACGATTTTCGATTTTCGCCCGACGCCCCGATGTAACGTAAATGAAAACGGTTCTATTTATAAAACATTCATTATACACTGTGCTACGCGTTCAACTCACAGGTGTTCGGTTGAGATAATATGAAACAAGACATGGCATCTCGAGCTCGCATAGAATTTTCAGCCTGGATCTTGGTGAAAGACGTTTGTAGGAAATCACATCGCAATTCATACTTGCAGTTGGAATGGAAACTAGAAATTACCTGAAATTTTAGCTTGGCCTTGGTTTTGGCTCTCCAACTCTTATTGAAACATTTAAGAGTAAATTCCGGACCGGCTGGAAAAACAGTTTCTTCCGTTGATGCGACTGCACGAATTTATCAAACGATGTATGGTCCACATTTTCCTGGTAGTATTGTTACCATGGCAAGAGCTCTTTCGCTATGACGTTGGACTAAAAACCAATTTCCAGTTGCGAGAATGAGTTCCGATATCTATATAATAATCCTGGAGGCCGGCTAAAATGAAAACCACTACTCCCCTCCTCGCGCCCGCATTGAAAATGCACTCTCCCACTCTACCTGCATGGAAACAGGAGGCAGGCATGAGTGGTCGATCAACTCAATAAAGGTTCAATCTGACAAGTCGTCGGGCCGAACAATCACTTCTCCCCTCCTCGCGCCCGCATTGCAAATTCGCTCTCCCATTCTACCTGCATGCAAACAGGAGGTAGGCATGAGTGGTCGATCAATCTGGCAAGTCGTCGGGAAGAGTGCCGGAAAAATGTCCCAGGAAAATGTCCCGGGAAATGTGTCCGTAAACTTAATTCATGACCGGCCCCGTGCATAGCACGGGCTTCCTCTAGTTGTTGTATAAATACGACCTAATTGTCCCACATTCTGGACGAAGTGTTTAGGCTAGGAATATTACATTACGGTTGAAAATGTGACGTCCCAATAATTGTCAGTAATACCTCATCGTTCTTCGGTGTAGGCTATGACAAAAAACAAAATTTATTATATTTAAAAATCACCGGTATGTATATACATATATATATTTGGCTGGGCGGGGATGGTTTTCATACACAGTCACCATGAAAACCAATCCAAACACAGTAAAATTAACGCGAAAGTGTTAGCGTGTTCATTCTTTTCACGGCAGCAATGCAATAGTCGGAGCAAGTTCCATCTTTGCACGGTACCAATGTGAAGGGTTGTGAAATGTGTATTAATAGTCACTAACAAACAGAATATTACGACATGCATTGTTGACAGAAAAAAGTGTGTCGAACTCTCGGCCCTAATGGACAAAACACAAATGAAGCCAAAAACGGGGCAGCGTGAAGGATGGCAGAGATTGCATAATAACAATAAGTAACAAACATAATATAACGAAATGCATTGTTGACATAAAACTATGGAAAATCTAACTCTATAGGAAATCTAACTATTGAAAACCTAAATATGGGAAATATCTAACATAACAAGCGGCTACAGCGACTGCCTAGTCGCACTGGTCTTCTGTACAGCTCCTCCACTTCCAATGTTGAGGCGCACACCTCTATCATGCACTACAACAGCTATCTCTATTATACTAATCTAAAAGCAGTAGCCATCACAATTGTCGGTTAAAAATGTGTTAGCTTTTAGGCCTATTTTACATTTTAGGCGTAATTGTCAGCTTTTAGGCCTAATTTTACCCGCAGTTTTAATTTCGTAAGCAGCAGCTAACGGAGATATGGATTGTATAGTATAGGCCTATTCATTTTTGCAACACGGTGCGCCTACAGGCACACAGTTAATTACAACGTAATGCGCATAGCCTATATAGATCAGTGGTAGTAGGGAAGTGACGAGAGAGACGCTCTTAATGAAGCCAACAGCGACTCGTAGCAACTTGACGTTGCCATGGTAACATGATTTTAGGCACAATTTTCATTTTTAGGCCTAATTTTAAAAATGCAGTTTTAATTTCGTAAGTAGCAGATAGGCCTAATGGAGAATTTGGTTCGACGGTAAGCCTATTCATTCATGCAACAATGCGACGAGACTATTTTAAAGGAAGCTAAAATCCATTTGTTTTTATTGAGTGTTACCTTAGGATTTTAATTCGACGTTCAAATGTTATTATTTAATTTAGTTACGGCGAAGAATTCTATTAGCTATAAGGAAGTAACGATGTTTTAATTTGCCATGTGATTTACCTAACTTCTCACACTGAATCTAACGTTGTAAACAATGGTCGTTAATATCTGGTAGCGTTGCGAAGTTAAAAAAAAAAGCGACGGACGGACGGACGGACAAAGTCGTTGCAATAGTCTTCTCAGCCGGTACGGCTGTTCAGAAGACTAAAACTATGGGCAATCGAACTCTCGGCCCAAACAAACAAAACGCCAATACCACAACAAACGGGGCAGTAAGAACAGTAATGGATATTAAGTAATAACAATCAGTAACAAACGGAATATTACGACACGCATTGTTGATGGAAAACTATGTGTCCAACTCGCGTCCCCAGCAAGCAAAACACCAATGCAACAACAAACGGGGCAGTGTGATGCGTAGTAATACAGATAACGTAATACAAATCAGTAACAAACGGAATATTATGACATGCATTGTTGACAGAAAAGTATGGCAATCGAACTCTCGGCCCCAATACACGAAACCTGTCTGAAGATGATAATGCTATATATGTCGAAACATAAATACCGTATTTTTTTTTTACCTCTTCTTGTTGTGCTTCTGGCTCTTTTCATCAACATTCAAAATTTGCACAACACTGATTTTGTCCTTCAAACGGTTTAAGGGAACAAAACCTTGGAAAAAAAAAACGCTTCATTAATACAATTAATGCAAAACTTCATATTTTTCTTCGAATTCGTAACCTGGACACCTTAAAATACTCTCTTAAAATATTTGAAAATTAAATTTCTTTGCAAACCCTCCTCTCCAATGTTTTACTTTGAATTGAATACGTTATTGCGGTTTACAAAAGATTCCAGGAAGCGTTTTAGAGAGTCTTGTTATTATTATTGTTGTTAAGGCATCATTAAAGTAGCAAAAACCTCATTTTAATCCCGTGGTGAAACGCATAATATTATTAACAAAAAGAGGCTATTGTCTTCATGCATAAATGAATTTCAACGTGTAGCAACTTGGCTTACGTAACGAATCCAAGGAGTTAATGGTGATGACATAATTCGTAAAGTGGTCATGTTCTCGTGGCACATTACATTTCGAAGATTGTGTACATCAGAGATGGCAGCTGGTACGAGATTATTCGTCTGCTCAAACCCTCAAACCCACGATGACGTCGGAAAATATGATGCTGATTTTATGTGTAATGGTGTTTTCGTGTAGTTTCACTACCAGCAATGGGAAAATGTATTCAGACGTGGAGAATGATAGTGCTACGCAACGACCAAATGAACACGTAAGTTCTGTTAGTCTACAGGCATCAATAACCGAGCAAGTGCCACAGTTAACATCATGGGAATCCAAAATCAACAAGTCCATTTCGAACGCATCGTCAACAACACGACTTAAAACGCACCATTTCAGAAAGAAGCTGGGTCTCGACCAAACCGACGTTTCTAACAATTGTGCTGATACCTCATCGTGCAACACCGACAGACGATGCCACAATTTAACGGACAGATTCTCAAAATGTTACAAATGGGTATTCCAAAAGAATGAATATATTTGTCGCAACAATACCGTAACTATTTTTAATAACCTGCCGCCGGGTGGTGTTACGGATTTCATCATAAATCCGCACGACAGCTCGATATATACTTGCGTTCCAGACGATCTGTCTCCACAACACGCCTATTTCGACTACGTTGTCCTGGCATTGTGGGTTGTGTCTATTGTGTCGCTCCTCCTTACAATTCTTATCCACTGGTTTCTTCTGGGTGAAAAGGAACACCATGATACCAAACCACTCATCTGCCACAGTTTAAGTTTAGTGATATTTTTTGTGTGCTTATCCATGGGACATGCTAAGCTTGTTAAATACAACAGTCTAGGTAACGCCATTTCTTCAGGTATAGCACTGTTTGGTTTCAGAGCCTCCAACACGTGGCTCAACGTCATATCCTACGACATGTACCGGAAGTTCCATCCATTCACCATGTTTCAGCGCGTTTCTTCCCTGAGTCCAGCTCGCAAGTTTTTGTACCAGTCCCTATACGGTTGGGGTTTAGCTGTGTTATACGTAATCATTGCTTACTCTTTAAAGTTTGCGAATTACCCTGTTTTAGAGGCATGGAGAAATAGGCAACCTTTCGTGTCAAACATTCTTCAAGTTTGTTTCATGTTAGCCTCATTTGGAGTTGTATCACTTATCAACGTTGTGCTCCTTGTCATGATTATAAGGAACTTACGGAAAATTCGAAAAGATATCCAACTTTGTGGCGTTCGACCAGAATCTGATATCGCCGAATCCGATTTGTGAGTATCCGTTGAATAGGCAGGATAATCGTGGTTAGGGGCCCTGCCTTTAATTTGGTTCGGCCTCCCCCCCCCCCCCGCCACCCCAAACAGTTTTGTCCGAATAATCTCAAGACCTTTTTAGAGTTGATTGAGGCTCTCATGCGAACAGTTTGTCTTCCTTTCTGTTCACGCTATAACCTTGGAACGAATTATCCGATTTATGTCAAATTCTGTACACAAATTCTACGCCACATTTTTAGGTTTAAGTTCGAAAATGAATCGAATCCGCCGGTGAAATCCTTTACTATACAAAGAGTCAAAAATTGTCGTTCGTAGGAAACACGTTGGTTTCATGATTTTCGTCAGCCGACTGACGTCACCCATCCACCGACCAATGGCTGGCGTATAGCGTTCTTACTTAAATTATTCGAGGTTTTTGACGTAGGCACGTGGTCCCCCTGATAAGTACGAAATAACTGGAAAACAAATTTATGCAGTCTAAACCATGCGTAAGCCGTGACGTCACCATGAGTTATCCAATGACGAACGAGAACAATGGCTGTTTGGCCGTCTGATTGGACTAGCCCAGTCACGTGATATGCACGTCACAGCAAACAGCCATGGCGCGTGGTATAATTCCGGCATGCGAAATTAACGTAGCCTTATGCTATACTTGTTTAGACAATGGTTCATGACTTAAATAATTTTTCATTTTTTTTTTTTTTGGGGGGGGGGGGAAGGAAATATTTAAAGCAACTTCTACTGCAAGACATTTGCGTTATTTTTTCTTTGGGGGGGGAGGGGAGCGAATTCTTAAAACTAGTTTTGGGCTATAACTTTGCTATCTAGTTATTTCGTCCATATCAGCCGTGCCGCGTGGCAACGTCGTCTTCAATAAATGAAATATTCACAAATACCGGGACCAAACGATTTGAAGGCCAACGGACCACCTCCCCTGCCAATAAAACTGCCAAATGGTGCTGAATATTTTGAATGCTGATTCAATTCACTATTGTTCTAATTAAACTTCCACTTTAAAAAATGAAATCTCTGGAAGAATGGTAGTGGGCTCGTCTTTAATTAATGAGAGGTGTGCGCTGCCGCGCCATCCCATCGTAGCTGATTAAAAACTAGAAACGTAAATGGCCGCTGGTTTTACGGGTTGCTTACGCGCCGTGGAACCGCGGCTAAGAAATTATTAGGATTTTTGGATCGCATTCTTTAAGGAGACGTAATTATTCACTGGTGTTAGACAATTAGTAGCCAAATCCGTCGCTGCATTCACAAGAGAAAACACATCGACTCTTGCTATAATCGGTTTAAACAGGTGTACCCCCAATTTATATGAGTACTGCATTACTTGCATTCTTGTCAGTTATTATTGTCTAGCATTCTCAGGGTGTTTGATAAGCTCATAAATCGCGTGAGGGTTCTCTGGGTGACTGCAGCATTGATTAAAAACAACGACAGACAGAATGTGACGGCAACAGGGCCTGTCGACAGGTGCTGATACTGAAAGCCCTCAGTAAGGGGTCACCAGGTCCGAACTTGCCATAGGGATTCGACCCGGATTCGAACTGGTAACCCAGTTCGTCCCCAGATCGCTGACATAGCGCCTTTATCGCTGTGGCCGCTTCTGTATGACGTTATTTCTAGTGTATGATTCACGCTCTTTGGCTTGTTTTCCTCTTTCCTTTATACAACGTACAGTGACTTGTGTGTATTTATTTAACCCTTGATTGAGCCTGTGTATTTGTTTGTTTTCCTTCTCCATTGCCTATGGCTGCAAGCATTTTCAGTCGAATGGAGCGGCCCTGGTCACTGCTGTGACCTTAAAGGTGCCTTTTCATCTTTTCAACTTCTAGATGCAGCACCGTAGAATTTTCGAGCAATCTAAAGAAAATAGCGGTAAATTTAAAAAAAGGGACAACACTATTCGCAGCAACGCCGCAGTTTTCATAACTAAAACGATGTCACGTGACCCACATCAGCCTACTGGATGACAGCGAATCTGGAACGTGGATGCTGTGTTTAGAAATGGGCAACGACGCTATCGAAATGAAATGGTGAACAGGCTCCTTTAATAACGGTTGAGTGAGTCATCTTTATGCCAGGTAGAGGAGCGGCCATAGCGATAAAGGCACTTTGTCAGTGATTTGGGGACGAATTGGGTTGCCCGTTCGAATCCGGGTCATGCCACTCCGACGAAACGTAAGTGCATAAAGGTGGCTTACTGTACCACGTTATTTATAGTGTGTGATTCTCGCTGTTTGGCTTGTTTTCTTCTTTCCTTCATTAATTTTAAAGCGCTTTATGTATATTTATTTAACTTTAATGCACGGTGGTGACGTCACACCAACACACCCCAATGCTAAAAGTGTAGCCGTTATATACGGTTAATCTGAAAACCCACACACGTGACCGTGGGTTAATTTTGATAACCCACAGTTTTTTGATAACCTAACACTTTTTCCGCGCCCTACACAACACCCACTCCATTATATGTCGGTCAACATTATAATGACCGACTTTGCAAAAGTACCGTACACAACACAAATTCAACCAGCAAACCCCATTGCAACCAACATAAATAAGCACATTTGCAACCTGCGACATTTATCGGACCAACACGAAAAAAAAAACCTCCAGTAGGCTACTATGCTACGCCCCCACCCATGGAGCAATGGTCCGACCCGGACCCGACAACCTTTCGTTCCGACGGTACGAAAACTACGCTACTGACACTTCCTAAACACACCTAAAAACCTACGAGACTCAAGCGAATAGCGCATTTTATACGCTGTATCTTATTTAAACTAATAAAGTAGAAAAAATACGGTTTTACCTTTAACACAAACGTCGGTGACTGGGACTGGATATAGGGACGTCCTCGCGTACGTGAGACTTTCGCAGACAGGAAGTTTAAACCGGAAGTTTGAGTTCAGGAATTTACGTCATAATTCACAACTAAAATTTTCAAATAATTTTTTTTTAAATCTCAAATAACTAGATATGTTGGCTCGACGTCACACCTTAGCATTAAAATACATATAAATAAAATAATAAATAAATAAATAAATAGAATTCTCCACACTTGGTGGAAGGATACGGAAGGGTGGTGAGCCGCTTACTCCGTTCCGGGAGATCATTGTCGAAGGATCAGGGCAGTGGACGCCTGAGAAAACGCTGAAGGGGTTCACATTTAAGCAATCTACTAAAGGCTGAGACTGAACGCGCATTTACAGTTTCCCTACTTAGCGAGTTCCAAATAGGAACAACCCGTACCGAAAAAAAATGTCTACGACAGTCTACACGGGAAGCTAGAGCAGCTAACTTCCAATTATGACCCCGGGTACGGTTTAGGCTCGGGGCGAGGTCGAAAAAAGGCAGGTCGACCTCAATTAGGTTTCGCAGGATCCGAAAAGTCAATACAAGGTCAAATCTCAGTCTACGTAACTCCAACAATTCCAGACCAAGCCGCTCCAGGCGCACCCTGTAAGGAATGTTGAGAAATCCTGGAAGATGTTTAGTGAATCGTCTTTGCACCGCCTCCACGGAATCAATGTCCTGAGCCAAATAAGGCGACCAAACTGGGGTGGCATACTCCAAGACCGGGCGTACAAAAACCTTAAATCCGTGAGTCCTAGTCGATTTAACGGTTATAATTGCTCTTGAGCTCGAATGGCTAGTCCACTATCTCGGGGCTGGAGGGGAAAATGCGTGGGCTTCGCCCACTCGTGTTTCCCTCCACCCCCTCGATAGTGGACTAGCCGTTTCTCGCTCACTCGCAATTATAACCGTTAAATCGACTAGGACTCACGGATATCTCTTACATAAAAACAGCTTACAAGTCACAATTTCGCGCGATTATAATTTCAAACACTCCACCCCCCCCCCCTCCCCTCTCCAATCATGTTTGTGGGCCATTTTTTGGAGCGTAGCTCCGCTATGAAGACACTCCAATGTAATCTTGGACCGCCCATAACGCGAAAACCATAAAGACTATCCAAACCAAACTTTGCATGCAGTAGCACGGGAGTCCGGACAAGGTTTACCAAAAGAAAAAAACGAAATCGGATATGTGGTTGAGGAACCATCAGGGTGACAAAATGGCCCAATAGCAAAAGCCAAAATTAAATCAACAACGAGACGCGCGAAGCCGTTTCTAATTGTTCAAGGCATCCGATTGTTAAAAGATTGACTGTTGATGATAAACAGGCGGCGTTAGGCGGTAATAAACCAAATTCTAGATATTTTCACTTTTCGTCGACCGATTTGGATGTTTGAATACGCCATTTTCACGGTTTTTTCACCACCTTTCCAATGGCCCAAACCCCAAGCAGCTGTCTCTTATTGTTTAGAAATTACAAGGCAAATCCCATCCAATCCGGTTGACAGACAAATAGCAAAGAAAGCAGAGCCCACTCTGTTATGTCGACAGAAACTGATGACGGCCCTAGTAACGTAATGGCACTTCACTTGGGCCCTAGGGCAGTCAGTCTGAACCAGATAGACACTGAGTTGTGAACGTCAGGACTCCATCTTGTCGCGAATCCTGCATACCTATCCCTCATTCGGTTCAAACTTTGGCAAGTTTAAAGAAGCCTGTCGTACACAAAATGTTCGTTTAGGAGGATGTAAATTCAGTGCAGGGCCATTTTTTGAAATGTTTACTCTTCCAGTAATCAGTGTGAACAACGTTATAACTAACTGATCAAACAAACCATATAATCTTGATACAACCGCCCTCCCGCAGCAGCAACGCATTACGTTGATAGAGGTCTCGCACAAAGTAAGGTGACTGGCTTAAAAGTTGCTCCAGTCACCCTAAAAAAAATCTTAAAAGGGCTAGGCCTTAAAATACCACATGTATCACACTAGGCTCGGTCAACTAAGCTAGAAAGCTCCCAAAGTAGCCTAAAAGCTTGATGGTTAATACTTTAAAAATTTAATACAAGATTTTTACTTTTTACGCTTTTTTGCTTAACACAACCAAGAATGCTTTTTAAGAATGCTTTAAAGCTTTTAATCTTTTGACCTAAGTGTACTAACACCTTTTAAACACTTTCTAAGCACCTTATTAACTCATTCAAACTCTTTTTAGCTTCAACGCTTTTTAAATAACTTTTACCGCTTTTTACACGCCTTCAAAAATTTTATGTGTAAACGTTTCGTACCACTAGTTTTAACATTAGGACTGTATTACTATTAAACACTTTTAATTAAACGCATCCTTCTTGTAGTGTTTTTAAACCACTTTAACGCTTTAAGAATTAAGTTTTAAGATTTAAACAACCATTTTAACGCAACTTGAATTTCACACAAGCGTTGCCACGTGCCCAATACCAACCCCTGTTGCAATCCAAAGGTTTGAAAATGTGAAGCGCATACGCATGGCGAAACTTCTTTTTTTATTCGCCCCAACAGTGGGAATTACCTTCCACTGCTTGGAGCACCAAATATCTTCGGTAACACTGTTCGTTATGTCACTTTTCCAGTCCTTCCAGTCACCACTACGCTATCACCCCGGTCGAAGATGGTGCAAGCACTGCAGCCACTGGATAGGAGAACTTTAAATTTAGCCTGGCACACCAAATAAATTCTAACCTATCCAGCCAGGTCTGGAGTTAGAGTTGACGCTTATGACCTAGCTGTCGACGCGCCATTAATCCTCAATCCCCCCCCCCCCCCTTCTGGAGTTAGGAAAAAAATTGAAATAACCCACCCCAGTTGCACATACCCCGCACGGGCTTACTGGGGAAATAAGGTTAATATATACGGGGGTGTCCCAAAAGTCCCAGTCCAGCCTCATAACTTTTTACGGGGTTGAAAGAAACTAGTGAAACTCTGGTGGCAATGTATGTTTGGTTAAAGGATCTATCTTTTTGTACAACCGGCATTACGCCCCAGGGGCCCCAACTCAGAAATTTCCAATGGAATGGGGGATATAGGAATACGTTATTTGAAAGGTCTTCATTAGGCGAGTAAATTGCCGCAACGATAGCATCGATATGATGAGCCCATCCAAAATGGCAGCCCGTCAAACATTAGGAATTCCTCTACATCCCTATGTCTTACTCAGGCCAAAGACGTCATATAGGGACGCAGGTGGAAGCAAAATGCTTCGTTCAACATATTTGGCATTTGGTTTGAAGCCCAGAATGTGGGCCTCAGTGTCTTCCGGGGGCCCGCTGCCATATCCGGGATTCAAACCAAAGGCCAGCAAAGATCAGCAGTACCTCAAACGGAAAGGCTAAGGGCCTAAACTTAGCCGAGTGAGTATTGCACCCAGTAAGGAGCATTAACAAATACGGTAAAGTCATTAATTAAAATAAACACTAAATGTAAATTTGAAATAAAGTTCTGTTCGCTCTGCCTACAGCATAGGCCCAAGTCTTGTAGACGAGCGCCACCGAAAAACGCCTGTTTTTCAAAAATTTGAAATTTTTTTTCTTGAGGCACCAAATGCCTCGCCGAGGCATATTTGGCCGTTTTCGCAATAATGGTCCGATTTCCACAAACTCTTCAACGTTTAATAGCCTGTCCAAGACTCTTGGGGAAGCCCAAATCCGGACTTTCCACCGGGAAGAACCATAAAACTACGTTTGAAGATCACCTCAAACTCACCACATCGCACTTTCGTCATGGCCGACATTATGAAACTCTGTACTTTTACATTTGTATTTTATCCTTTTCCTTTTAGGGCAAAAAGCCCGAACCAGACTAGCTTAGTGTATTGTAACAGGATTTATACAGACAACCGATTTGAAGTGTGATATTTTTTATTGTGTTTGTCGGCCGCAATCTATATGAAAAATTTCCAAAACGATCGAATTTTAACTTTAAAAATTTTAAACGTTAAATGTTCTCTGTAACTTAATGCGTTATAGCATTCAACTAGCTAGTTTATTTAACCGCATTTATACTTTATTTATATTCTTTTACCCCCAGAAACGCTACCATATGTCCAAACGTATTACGACCTGGCATTCTACCGGACACGAATTTTTCAGTGTATATATGTTTATTTTAGTTCTCCTCTGGCCTGACTGAGACCTACCAAAACCTACGAATAGCTTGATCTACTATTAAACACTAAAAGAATTCTTAAAAAGATCTGTTCAAACCAAATCCGAAAGTCAAACTGTGCAAAAACTTCGAATTACCCAATTTTGCCCCCCTCCCCAGCCAAAACTTGTTGTGGTATCTAACACTGCAGTTTACCGTTAAAGCTTGTTTAATTTAATAGTAATGTTCTATGCATTACCCAAAGCCAAGTAATAAGCTTTGACAAGAGCCAAATCACGTTGCAATCATGTAAATATTCAATCCGTATAGCCAATAATACAAAGTAAAGGCGTATTTCCCAAAGTTCAATTGAGTGAAACTCAAAACAGGCCTATCTTTTCCGTTTTTACATGTCCTTACTCCTTCAAACGGCTCTGCACCCAGTTCCTTTGTTCAACCGACTTCTCCTCCCACTTTCCATTGTTCTCGAGGCCCTCGGCCAATCAGACCCCCGCAGCTATCCTCGACGTCCGCACTTTCCCCCCTCTCCAGCATAAAACCCCCCAGCTCAAAGCATCCATAGCACAGCTCACAGATCTCAAGCTAGAGACCGGTCACGCCAGTCGGGAGTGGAGACGCCATGTCCGGGGAATGCCATGCCGGGCACGATGGTAGTGGTTCGTATGTTATAGTTTAGCTTTTGAAAGTTTAATTTAGGACCCCCATATTCTAAATTTTAGTATAATTGTAAACTTAACTCTCTAGCTAGGGAAAATTATGGTGGTGACGCCTGTAGCGGCATCTTAGGTTTCTTCACCCCATAACGTCAGAGTGGTTCTCTTTCTAAAAACAAATTTTTCCAGTTTATTTTAAATGGATTTTTAATCTAAACTAAATGACGGTTTGATCTTTGTGGAAGTCAAATTGAAACAAACTGATTCCTAAGTGTAAAATTGCCGGGCTTTTTATTACTTAGAACAGTTCTCGAGGGAACTAAGGGAGGTTGATCTTTTTGTACTTGGAAAACTTAGAAACATAACTGTGGACGGTTGATCATAAGAAACATACTGTCAGCTAGACTACTATCAGTTGCGGCTGTTTAGTCTTGCGGGTGTCTCCGGGAGCACTCATGATTTACTTTTTCTAATGTGAAAATTTAACTTTTATTCAAACCAAGTGTGTTTGTCTGATTTTGTGAAATACTAAGTGTATATTCAAACTTGCTACTTTTTGTAAATGTAAACTTGTTGCCTATTTAAATAATTGGTATTCAAAAGC